>PVIR01030056.1:0-20573 GCA_004026965.1 Petromus typicus
TAAAAGGGGCGGTTGGGTCATTAGCAACAGTTACTCTTAAAATCCCATTAACAAAACTGTGACTTCATTTAAGTAGCAGTGACTTGGGAGCCTGAAGGGGTATGGGAAATTGGCTATTCTTCCTGATTACACTTAATCCACCTATTCACTAATGTTTATAAAATTTATCTTTTATGGAAGAATTTGATGCTTATAAAATCTTTTTTTTGAGACAGGGTCTTGTTTTGCAGTTCAGGCTAGCCTCAAATTTGAGGTGATCCTCCTGGCTCTGCCTCATAAGGGCTGGGATTACAGGCATGTATTGTCACACTCAGGATTGATACTTATAAAAATCTTTCTCTTGATATTTACTGAACTTGTAATTTTTCATAGCATGGGAATCTGGCTCTTGATTCTTTGATTATGATGACTGAATACAGTATTTATGCTCACAAATTAATGAAGAAGAAAAAGTTGTTTTATTCTTCCTTATCCTTAAAATTTCATTTTATCTTCTAGGAATTTATCTCACTAATATCTTGAAAACAGAAGAAGGCAACCCTGAAGTCCTAAAAAGACATGGGAAAGAGCTAATAAACTTTAGCAAAAGGAGAAAAGTAGCAGAAATAACAGGAGAGATCCAGCAGTACCAAAATCAGCCTTATTGTTTACGAGTAGAATCAGATATCAAAGTAAGTAGAATTATCTGAAGATATATATTTCTAATTACATTTTTTTTTTTAGGTTTTTTTGAGACAGGGTCTCGCTTTTGTAATTCAGGCTGGCCCTGAGCTCAGCCTCAACTCACATCACAGCAATCCTCTGCCTCTGCCTTCTGAGTGCTGGGATGACAGGCGTGAGCCACCACGCCCGGCACTGTGGTATGTGGTACTGATTGCTGCTGGGGTGAGTCTCCACGCGCAGTATTAGTATGTGGTTACCCGGGGATCGGACCCGGGCCCTTGCGCTTGCAAGACAGGTGCCGGAACCACTGAGCTAAATCCCCGGCCCCTCTAATTACATTTATTAAATTCCTGATAAAAGCCATATTTGTTTTGTAGAAAAGGTAAATAAAACTTAAAATAATTAATTCCAATTTTCTTAAATTTTCATAAATTATTTTCATGAAGTTTAAACTTAAGATACTTATTATAAGTAATTATTTTTTGCATTTATTTCAGAGGTTCTTTGAAAACTTGAATCCAATGGGAAATAGCATGGAGAAAGAATTTACAGATTATCTTTTCAACAAATCCCTAGAAATAGAACCACGAAACCCTAAGCCTCTCCCAAGATTTGTAAGCATTCATCTTTTTTACTTTTATATTCTTTTTGCACTTGTCCTGTACCTCTGGTATTGCTGTCACTACTGTATGTGTTAACATAGATTCATCTTTTTAGTAAAGCCATTCAGGGATGAAATAAAAAGTCATCAAAGTATGCTTAATAAATAGACCCAGAAATAGCCCACTTGGTTCCAAATACATGAACATTAACATTAAATTGAATGAATCCTTTATATGATAAAACATAAAACTGAACAAATATTTAAGTTATTATTTTTGGTTGTAACAAAAAATTCAAGATTTATTCCAAAGACAAAATTTAATGAATTTAAACTAATCTACTTATATAACTTAAAGCTTTTTAAAGTAATGATTTATTGGAATTTTTAATCATGAAATCATTAGCCATGCCAGTATCAGGTTTCCCTAAAGATAGTTTATTAAAGCATTTCACTGTTTTGTTTAACTGGTCAGTGTCTGGCTATCTTTATTCTACAGTTTCATGACCTCACTGAACTGAATATGTTTTCTCATTGATTAAAAATGAAGAGGAAGTAAACATAAATGGCTTCTGAGTGATCAAGATAAATCTCATAATGTCTGAATTAAATAGCATATGCAGTTTGCCTCATAGGTTACATTTTCCAAGCCTTACAACAGTTTTTAATAAAATGAATTAAAACAGCAAATTAGAAATATGTCTCTAGTCTGCTCCAGTAAACACACTGACATCATTGAGAAATGATACTCTGCAACGAAAATGCCATAAATTAACATCCATACAGATGAAACTCAGGCAATATGATGAATTTTTAAAGAAATTCCAGCAGTCCTGATGGAATCAGTGTGTTACAACATAGCTATTATAATTCATGATGATTAGCCTGGATTTTCCAACAGGTTAAATTTGTTCATATAATCTGTTTTAAAATCCAGCGACATAACATAATGTACTTTAGAAAAAATTAATGTTTTAAAATAACAAGTACTATAATGTTTATGGTGTCTCAGTTAAACTCATTTTCTCACAATTTAGATAACCAAAGCTTCAATAAAATGGAATGGTAATAGTTTAACTTGGACACTCTGATTTGAATTGTTACTTCCTGATTGGTGATTTATGGTTTTCTTAGCTTTTTAGTTGCATTTTATCAACACAGAGAAAATCATTCCTTTCTACCATGGTGTTCTAAGTACTGTGTTTCTTTTGATATGTCTACAGCCAAAAAAATATAGCTATCCCCTAAAATCTCCTGGTGTTCGTCCGTCAAACCCAAGACCAGGTACCATGAGGCATCCCACACCTCTACAGCAGGAGCCAAGGAAAATTAGTTACAGTAGGATCCCTGAGAGTGAAACAGAAAGTACAGCATCTGCACCAAATTCTCCAAGAACACCGCTAACACCTCCTCCTGCTTCTGGTGCTTCCAGTACCACAGATGTTTGCAGTGTGTTTGATTCTGAGCATTCAAGCCCTTTTCACTCAAGTAGGTGCTAAAATTTTAAGTCCTTTAAAGCAGTTGTTAGTATTATTTGTGCTTAAGGTAAAGATACATCTCTTTGGTCTTTTGTGTTGTAAATTTGTACACAAGTCAGATACTATTTCAAAAGATATCATTATAAAGATAAATTCTGAACTCTACTAACTTATAATTTTTTAAGTCTGCTGTAACTGCTGTCTTTAATTTATGTTACTGTAAAGGCCTGGTAGTAAAATTGGTAAACTTCATTTGAGTGTTCCAAA
The DNA here is from genome assembly GCA_004026965.1 of Petromus typicus. Taxonomy (NCBI): domain Eukaryota; kingdom Metazoa; phylum Chordata; class Mammalia; order Rodentia; family Petromuridae; genus Petromus; species Petromus typicus. The sequence continues at coordinate 3,010 of PVIR01030056.1, forward strand.
TGCATTTCTCGTACCAAGGGGAAACAAATATCATTCTTAGAAATCTGCAGGGAATGTTAGTGCTGTGTTTTTAGTGCTGCTTCCAAAATTATTTTAATATTACTCAAGATATGCCAGCCCCTTCCCATCAAATTCTGAAGCAGCTTCTAATTCTGCATTGTATCAAATTCAAACTTCTGCTTAACACCTTCTTATCCTGCCCAAGGTACCCTGATAATACATAGTACAATATCACAGACTGCATATCTGTTGTGTATCCTTCTCTTATCCCTAGACTACCGTCCCAACAGAAATATCATGAGAGCCACATGTAAAATTTGAACATTTCGTTGCCATATTAAATAAAAGCAAAAATTATTATGTGAAACTAATTTTAGTAATGTATTTTACCCAACCCAGAATATAAAAAATATTGTCATTTCAACATAAAATCTATATAAAAATTTATTATTGAGGAATTATACATTCTACTTTTTGGTCCAGATCTCTAAAATCCAGTGTGCATTTTATACGTACAGTACATCTCATTTTGGACAAGCCACAATCAAGATATTCAGTAACCATCTGTAACTACCAAGTTCATAGCCTTTTGAAAAGCAACCTTTTAAATTTAGATCACAGTTAAAAAAAAATTTAGATCACAGTTTATCTCCTCATGTTTTGTATGGAACTTTAAACTTTTTGTAAGAACACATCAGTTTTTAAATGTATTGTTAAATTAAATTTGGGTATTTTACCTTCATCCCTGTTGTGACTGTTTCCACACGCTCTTTTTCCTGGCTGTCTTGGCTCAGTGTGCTGATCAAGCTCCAGCCTAGGGTCTGACTGGTAGAGCCAGTACTGGAAGCATCGTAGCGTGATGGAGATAGAGATGGGGGAGCACTGACCTCGCGTTAGGCATCCTGGTTTAGTTTCCCAGGCAGCAAAGCCTTCTGTGCCTTCGAGGAGCCAAACTAGATTTTTCAGGTTTCTTTCAATTCAGAGACTCTTAACTGAAAGTCTAATCTCATTTATTTCTGTGGTTGCCCCACAGTCTGTTTTACCTTTGTACCATCTAAAAGGTGTTTGTCTTGAGGATACATCTTAGCTCTATTTGATGACTGAGTATCATGGAGTTATGTTATATAATAGTAGTAAGCTGTCAGGTACATATTTTTGATAAGTTCAAATAGACACTAGATTTTTTTTTAAAGCCCTTTTATTTTCTCAACTTATTAACTCCCTCAGTTAAGAAAATAAAAGAAGTGCCTTTTCAGTATACCTTATCTAAAGTCATTATTCGTTGGACCCATTTAATTGTTTATAGTATCCCCCCCACCCCCAGAGCAGAGACTGCTATAAGGCCATATATTACTGAGCCCCAAATAAAGGAATTACTGAAAGTTACCAGTTGTGGCTTCTTTTAGTTCAAATCACTCAAAATTGAAAAGGCAGAAAAATAGGAGATGAGCACATTTTCTCGGCCAGTGTTAAATCTGCAGTTGAGTCATGGGACAGGGAAGAACTTGTTCTCCAGCCCAGTGCTCTAGATCAGTCCTTGCTTTATGCTGTAAACTGACAGGCGGAGAAAACATTGCTCCAGGAGTTAGGCTTTGTCATCTTGAGAGTTTTCAATTTATCTTTCTTTATGGTAAAGAAAACCCCTATTACCACTCCCTTTCCTCTTAGCAAAAACTGAAAAGAACTGATTTTGAAGTCAACCTAGTAAAATATAAAACCATCTATGTGCTCAATTAATCCTTTACTTAAAACCTACCTGTACCCTGTGTGCATTAAAGATACTTACCCACTTTTGAGCCAGATTTTATTTAACAGATCCTACTTCTGTGAGGGTTGTCAGAGCCTCCAACTTGCTACCTACTGTGCTGGCACCAGACTGAATCCTCACTTCCTGTTTATCTTAGTGGCTGCCCAGAAAGAGCTGCCTTGTCTATAGTCTCATGTCATCTGTACATATTTCATTAAATACAGAGCATCAGAAGATCCCATTGCTTATGTTCTCAAAAGGCAAAACGCAGTTTGATTACTTTCTAAAATCAGTTATAATGCTTTTTTCCTCTCTTGCCTCTTATAGTATTTTTTCTCCCCAAATAGTCTAATTTTAAGCCTGTATTTTTTTCTTGTATCTCTTACCTCTTGCTAATAATGATAATTCTTTTCTGGGAAAGCTTGCAGTTTGTTTGTTTGGTTTTTTGGTACTGGGGATCAAACTGAAGACCTTGCACTTTCAGAGCAGGTGCAGTGCCACTGAGCTAAATCCTTAGCTTGTAGTTTTACTGATATGAAAAATAATGATGCCACTAGGAAAATCATAGTTTAATGTCCAATGCAGAATGAAAACATGATGCTATAGAAGTTTACAGAGAGATGCCTCAGAATGGCCAACAACAGCCATTGAAAGCTTTGTGGTAAAGACAAAGGAGGAAGGAAAACAGCCCCCTACTTGGTTCCCCACATGCAAAGCCCTGCTTTTCACCTTGCCCTGGCCTGGCAGCTTGTGAGGTGATTCTGACAGTGGCTGAGAAAAGAGGAAAGACATTGCTTTATTTCTCCCTGTAACAAAGAAGGGAAGATGATGAAACACCCTGTTACCTTTCTGTTTGTGGGTACCCTGGTGCTAAAAGGCAGCCTGGTCTCCATAGATGAGCTTAATTGTATCCCTTAGTGGAGGAAGCCTTGCAAGCAAAGATGTACGCAAGCATTTCAAGCTGGAATGCTGGGCTCTTCACGGAAGACTGCTGTGAGTGACAAGTTTGTAATTTCAGACACATTGTTCAGAGTTTTGTGTATTTAAGAAGTTATGTATCACATTTTTTTCCTTCTGGAAAGGCTTCTTTTTCAAAAATTACTCCTCTATAAACTGAGGAATATAATCTACAGTGGTTTCCACTTAACTGTACAGTACAGTACCCTAAAGGAAGCTTTAAAAAGATGGGCTTGCTAATTGGCATTGGCCACTTGAGGATCAGTATTTAAAAAAAAAAACAATTTCCAGGGGAACCTGAGCGTGGTGATGTGCACCTGTAATTGCAAAGCTCAGGAGGATGGAACAGGATGGTCGCCATGAGTTCAAAGTTAGTCTGGAGTGTATAGTGAGTTCAGAACCAGCCTGAGTAAGTAAGTAAGACCTTGTCCTCCCCAAACCACCCCCCACAAAAGATAATTCCAGAGGAGTCTAAGGTGCAATCAAGAGTGAGAAGCATTGGTCCGTTATCTGGGATTTATCTGAAGTAATAGTATTATGTTTTTTAATGAATTAGATTTAACTCCAAGTCGCTGTCAATCATTTTAGTTTCTGTGATTAGAACTTCTATACACATACACACAATCTTTTTTTAAACCAAGGTCTCATAGTCTACATTGGCTGCTGCCTCTGCCTTCAAAGTGCTGGGATCATAGGCATGTACCACTATATACACCCAGCATCTGGTATATATTTTTTGAATAAAACATGAGAATTTTTTTCTAGAACTGGGTATTGAATAAAGGGTGTTCACACTAAACAACATCCCCAGCCCTTTTTTATTTTTTACTTTGAGATAGGTCTAAAAATTGCTAAACTGCCCAGGCTGAATTCAAACCTATTGATCCTCCTGTCTCAGCCTCCCAAAGTGCTGTGATTATCGGCATACACTACAACACCTCACTTGAGAGAACTTTTTATGCCATTTTCCAGGCAGTAAAATTATATAATTAAAGAAATTAGAAAGGACCCCAAATTTACTAAAACCATGAACCTAAACTTGTGCTGTGTATCAAAGCCAGGTTTACATCTTACATACACAAGGGTGCATGCATATATATTTTTATGCTTTCAAAAAGTCTGCAGTGTATGGCAGTCATGAGTTTGTGGCAGTTATAAGCTTTGAGTTTTCATTTTATTTGAATATTGTACTAAATTTTACTTTCATACTCTTGAACATTTATTTCTTGTTTAAGAAAAGTTACGAATTATGTAAGTAGGTAAACACTAGGGCCAGATTACCATCTTTGTCCCTGTTTTGTCACAGGTGTCAAGTTATAAAGAAAATCATGGACAGGGCAACAGCTTCATGTGATTTAAATATAAAAATGTATTTTAATCTTCTGAAAAATAATGTATTAGAATAAGCTGGATTGCTACACTTACGGGTTTCAAATAAGTATCAATACATATGGAAAGAAGATAATGCAACAGATTATTTTAATATTGAGCTGCTCGGAAATCTGAAGAGTGTATCTTTGTAAGCCATCAAGAAAATAGATGTCATCAAATACCTGAGCCTGGAATGTAAAATTATCCTCCACTGACACAACAGCTGAAATAAATAATGTTCCAAATTATTTGAGTTAATGCATATGCAAAAATGTGAGCAAGGGGAAATGCAAAATTTTCATAGTCACCTAAGCTTAGTATTAGAGGATCTAATATAATCTCTCATTCATTATCTATCCCATGTGTTGGTAATTTGAAGCAGTATAATATAAACAGCTCTCCTGATTTAGAACCAGTATAGGCATCTAGTGTTCTGTCGGTTCTGCTTTAATCCTTGTAGGCTTTGGCTTATGATTTTCAGTTTTTCTCTTAAAAGATATAGTACTGTTGAAGTTAGAAATTCTAAACTTATTAGGGAGTTTCCTATATAAAATGCGCCTTAAGCATTAAATGCATATTGATTTTTTTTCAATGTTTGTGAGTATAGAAGGAAAAAGCTATTTCATTTTCAAACTTGTTTTAATGTCCAAAGCTCTAGTTATTTAGTTATGAGAATATATGCTCAGGAACATACTTTTGAAGATATATATTAATATTAGTAAGAAACTCTTATTTTTCAAGGTATGTAAAATAATTATTTCACATTTGAATTTTCAAAATAATCTTTAATGAAATGTTTCTGTGCGTTCAACTAAATAATTCACTTGAATTGATTTTATACATTTTTAGAAGTCTTCCAATAATATAGGATAATTTAGTTTTCTCATGATTATTTTTCATTTAATTATTATGGCATCAAATAGTACATCTAAAAGAAACCCCCCAAATTCTCAGTCTGACATTAATTTAATTACTTTTTCTTCTCAAAAGTAAGTAGTAATGAGCTTTTGCTAAAAATTTATAGCATTTTTTAAAAATAGAATGACAAGGATAACATTTTCATCATAAATTTTTGCAGATGAATTGAATATGTAAAAACTACTGTTTCCTGTTTCCTTTCACAGGCAGCGATACCGTCTTTATCCAAGTTACACTGCCCCATGGCCCAAGTTAGTATATTTGGATTAAGACTCATAATTTTTGCTTTGGCTTTAAAATTCAAACCAAGTATGACCTCTTCTGCTAAAACTCTCCTTGGGTCTGGCAGCATTGGTACCTGCTTGCTCCATTTTAGAAATGAGGCCTTTACTTACGCTATCCTTTGATCATAAATGATTTGCTTAATTTTATATACTTTTAATGCTTTTTATAAAACCTTTTTTCTCTTTTTAAAGAGCATATTAAATGAGTGGCTTCCACATTTAACCATTTCTCCTTTTCCAATTATAGAATTCTCAATGTACTTTAATGCTCAACTTTGAAAAAGGAAGCAAGAGCATGCATGCGCATATGGGAATGCTGGCAGCTACATGTGTGTTAAATCACAAAACATACTTAGCCTGGTGACAGCATAAACTCTAGGCAAAAAACTACTTTTGACCTTAACAGGGTGATCTACTCATTGTAACTATTTAAATTACAAGGCCTAAGTATTCATCAAGATAAAGTTCTACTGAAGCTATTTGCTTTTAATTTCAAACTTTTAGATCGCTAATCCTGTTCCAATTATTTTAAGCTAACAAATTAATATCTTGCTGCCTTTTCATGTAAATGCTTAATATGTATACAATAAAATATTAGTTATAAGCCAAATGAAAGTGATCAAAATGTTGATCATTTTAATATCAATACTCTGTAAGTTCTATATTGCTGTAACATTTAACAAAAACTTAATGCTTAAAGGAGTAAAAAGAGCTTGCCAAGTATAATCTTCAGCAGTTGTTTTATAAGTATTTTCATATATTTTTATAGTGCTAATAACATAGTTAACAACTTACATATGCACTGTCTTATATTATGCCCTTTTCACCATAAATATCTGTAAGATAGGTCCAATTAGAAGATTGGACCAGTTCATCAACTTATTCCTAAATCAGGGCCACTAGATTTCAGGATACCTGTAACTCCTGTTTTTATTATCAGAGTTGCCCCAGGTATCCTGAATAGCTCCATTACATTAGCTCCATTCAATTAGATCTGATGAGCCTGATTTTCCTAATGTGCCCCAGAGAGCCTGAAGCCCAAGCAGAACAACAGGAGGCCCTCCAAGGCAGCAGACTGCCCGGCCTCCTTTAAGAGAATTGCCGGGAGAGACATGAAGAAAATGCTTCAGGTTGGAAAGTTCCCTGGTAACGTCCAGTTAAAGGCAGGGAAATTCTTTACTAATAAATTAGAGGAAAAAAAAGGAACCTATCACAAAGCTTGACAAAAAGTACTATTCCACAGACTTCCAAATTACCTTTTCAGTAGAAGTCTGAGAATTGACCCTATTGAAACTTCCACTAGTAGATCAACTATTATTTTGTTAGAATTTTATTTTGTTCAAGAAACAAAATAATAATGTCTTTGGTAGCTTTTTTCTTAAAATGCTGTTAAGACATTTCTGCATGTTTTTAAGAGCAGTTTGCTTTAATGAAATACTGTTGGGTACTGGTTATAAAGTGCTTTTGATACTTTTATAAATTTCTTTTAATAAATACTAGCAGTTCCCAGCTAACCCTTTTTGAGATTGAATGAAATAAAATTCCTATAACCTTTTTGAAATTTGACATCCTACAGGATCTGCTTCAGTATCATCTATAAGTTTAACCAAGGGCACTGATGAAGTGCCCATCCCCCCACCTGTTCCTCCACGAAGACGACCAGAATCTGCCCCCGCTGAATCTTCGCCCTCTAAGGTAAAGTAGAAAATCTTATTATCTGGAACTTAGAATCATTAGTTCCACTACGGTCAGTTGCTCATGTCTAGTTTATTTCTTGCTGTAATAGGTTAACATTTCAGAGTAGTTTAAACAGAGATTAAATATGGATTCAGCATGCGGAATGTTTCTTTTTTGCGAACGGTAGTTTTTCAGTATGTCTGCAAAACCCTTGAAGTCTAAAACTATGGGTATTGTCAAGAAAAAAAAAATAAGTTTTAATCTATAAATTAAGAGTAATCTCAAGCAGTTCTTTAAAAACATACACAGGTGAGGGGAGAACAAAGAGGTTGGAAGTTCTGCATAAAAGTGTATGAAAAGGGGAACTATGTCTTTGATATGCTCGGCCGTGTCTTTCTATACCCCCTAGTCTACAGGGATCTAGCATGTTTCTAGAGTTCTCATGAAGACTTTAAGTTAGAAGAGCCCCTAAAGGCTCACAATGACTATTTTGTCCATCTTTTTAAATTTTAAAAAAATTTATTTACTTCTTTTGCCAGCTGTTAGCTTAATTCATTTGTTCTTACTCTGTCCAGAGAGCAGAGCACCTGGATAAGCCAAGACATTCTTTGCAGAATTTCATGAAATATTATATAGTAAAATGAAATTGAAAAATTAATGGGTAGTATACACTAAATTAGAAATTATATTTCACAACAGACATGTGACATCAGACAAGAAAATTTTGAGAAATTCTGAAACAAAGTAAAAATTTAACATTGACAAAATTAACTTTTTTCTGTGAATTGTCAGAACATATGTCAAAACTTGCTGTTTCATACCTTGTATTCTGCCAATGGCATGTTTGAAAAGCCACAGTTCTTAATACATTCATAGTAGTACAGTAATTCAATTATTAATAAGTATGTTTTAATCTTTTCTCATTTGTTAGATTATGTCTAAGCACTTGGACAGCCCCCCAGCCATTCCTCCTAGGCAGCCCACATCAAAAGCCTATTCACCACGCTACTCAGTATCAGAGCGGACCTCTATATCAGACCCTCCTGAGAGCCCTCCCTTATTACCACCACGAGAACCTGTGAGGACACCTGATGTTTTCTCAAGCTCACCACTACATCTCCAACCTCCCCCTTTGGGCAAAAAGAGTGACCATGGCAATGCCTTCTTCCCCAACAGCCCTTCACCCTTTACACCACCACCTCCTCAAACCCCTTCTCCTCATGGCACGAGAAGGCATCTGCCGTCACCACCATTGACACAAGAAGTGGACCTCCATTCCATTGCTGGGCCGCCTGTTCCTCCACGACAGAGCACTTCTCAACATATCCCTAAACTCCCTCCAAAAACTTACAAAAGGGAGCACACACACCCATCCATGCACAGAGATGGACCACCACTGTTGGAGAACGCCCATTCTTCCTGAGTCCCTCTGTCCTGGGATGTACAGTTTCCTAACCCAAATCCATTGCTGGCAATGGATGCACTGAGCATGCCAGCACTGAGGAGTTAAAACCAGAACTCCAAACACTAATGACTCTACTTCAAGATGCAGTTTAAGACAGTGAATTTTAACCTAGACATTAATTATAAATTGAAATGGTTTTCCAGTATAGAATATGTGGAAAGACTGATCTAGAAGAATTGGACAACTGATTGCATCTGAAAATCAACTGAAGGGACTTTGTCTGGCCAATAGGCGAGAACCCTCCTTTTGTGAAGTAATCTTTATCGTTGAAGGGATGGAAACAGTCTAGTGTCCAGCAGGCCCACATGATGACAATTTTTGTAATTCAAAATATTATGCACTTTTAAAAAAAATCTTAAACAGGGATCTTACTATCCTCCTCTGTTTTCTTTTGCTTTACTCTTCTACTTTAAAATATTTTCTTAAAAATCAAAGGACTGTGAGGAAAGGCTGTGGTACCTGACCTTGTTGAAATCAAGGCCCCAGCACTGTACTGCAGTCCTGTTTACAGATTATTTCAGTGAATTGAATGGGTACCGAGGCTTCACCAAAGAGGTACTTTTTTTGTTGTTGTTGTTGTTGTTGTTGTTTTAAGAATAATTATACCAATTTTAAGAACATTCCCTGCCTACCCTACACACAAACAAAATGTGGTGTTGCCTTTAAAGAAGAAAAGTTTGTCATTAACATGATGGAAGAACTTTTTTAAAAATGTTAACTGTCCAGTGTATTATTTACATTTAGGAGACTGTTAATCTGCGCTAGATTGTCACTTTCCCCCTTCTCCCACAAAGGTTTACTGGTAATTATGTCCTGGCTCATAGCTGTCCCTCTAACATTACAGAAATGTAGGCACCAATGTGAAAAGGAGCACATGCTGGGCATCACTGACACCATTCATGTTTTACTAATAGAGTAATTCGCATACCTAGAATTATCTTGCATTACCTAAATCATGTGTATATAGTGAATGTTATATAATATACCTAGCAGGTCTGTTTTAATTTAATTGAATAAAGATACAAATACTTTGTCTGGCTGGGATATATTATTATATGAAGAAATGGTCGGTTCTTATTTCTTTCAGTTGAAAAACACAAACACTAAGCATAAAAGCACGAATTGTGGTACGCTTTGGTTTCTAGCTGTGAGTATATGTATTGATCTTAAAGAATGATCTAAAGTTGCAGTTTGGCATGTAGGAGAATATCTGGTTAAAGAAGGATGGGTATCTTTTGAGCAGAGCTCTAGGTTTTTAATTTCTTAAGCAACATGTATACAGTTTGTTAAGGTTTATAATGAACATTCTACCTGGCTTGAGGTCTTCTGCTCTATCACAACTATTCATAGTAGTTCATCAACCAACATCATGAATATATATGCACTATTCATAAAGCCTATGTACTGCTCTTCTGAGTCTAACAGGTACTGTGACTGAAATGCATGCAACTTGTTGAAAAGAAAAGTTTCTATTAATCTCTACTATAATGTCTGCGAAATGTGCAGTGTTCCACTCTTAGAGGCCTCAGTTCATGAGTTACCTATCTGCATGTGTCCTCTGAATAATGAAGCAACATTTCAGTAATTCTGTTAATCACGGCACTAGAGACATTTTTAGAAGTGCTGCGTCATGGTGAAAACCTAATACTTTCATAATTTCTGTGCCCTTCATTAAAGCATTAAATGTACATCACAGTAGTAGAATATACACCTTTAAGAACAGCAAGTATGTTAATTAATTATACCATCAAGCAGTCGTTCCTGTTACATCCTTTCTTATTAGAATTGAATCTTGTTTAATTGTTTAATGTCTGTATCATTCCTATCATGATAGCGATTTTCTCTTCATAAAATGTCGCCTCTCCTAAAAATATTCTTAAAAATTAATTACAGATCCACTCGTGGTTGCAAAGTGTCCATAGACCATCCACTCAGCAAATATTTATGTAAACATACTAATGCTGCTACAATTGATTGTGATACACATTCCAAAATCTCCCATGACTTTTATTGGGCCAGCCTAATTGTCCCTATGATTTCCTCTTTCATGGTTTATTATCCGCTTCTTTTTAATTGTTGCATCCCCACTCCAAATGAGAACTGGACAGAAGTCACATGGGAGCCCATTCAGTACGTCTTCTGGCTGATGTACTAACCTTCATTAATGTGATGACCCCTTGGAACCTGTTTGATCCTATGCAGAGGAAAAACTCAGCTTTAGAATTCTAATCATCTTTCTCCCAGAAGGGACCATTCTTCTACCCAGTGGTTCTAGTAGACCACTTCACTGTGTAACAATTTTATAACTATTGTGGACAGAGAAGGTTTTTTTATTTTGCAATGTGATATTTGAGCAAAAATGTTTTCCACAGATGTAACTGATTAGAAAATTTCAAATTGGATGTCCTTAGGTGGAGGTAAGAAAACTGTATTTTTCTCATGGTTAATTTGTCTTAAATTAGCAGACAAATAAATGTATCATTCGTAACTGAAATATACCTAATGAGGGACAAGAAGTGAAAGAAAGTAAGTGTATCGTCATAAAATTCTGCTGTGGGATCCAGGACAATCATTACAAGACAGTCAATGCAGCATGACTTTTTGTCAAGCACATTCTGAAGTATGGAGCATTTCTTAAAGACAGAAATATTCCTAAATGTTTCATTATCTTTAGATCACAGAATGAAAAAAATAAAATTCCAGGCTGAATTTTATGGACTCATAACATAACATAATGGAAAGCTTTTCACATCTAAGAACTCTAAAAATAGGACAGAGAACTATGTCTCTGAATTTGACAGACCAAGATTATTTACTCCTCCCCTTACTCCAAATCTAGTTTAATACTACTATGATCAGGAAATATACAGACATCAGAAGTTCTCCTAATTTAAAGTTGTTGAGCATCAAATTATGTACTTAGGTATTACTGTTCTCTTAACAACTCAGAAGATGTCTTAATAGATCGGAGCTAAGCAGAGAGCAGGACATACTAACAATCATGATCAACAGAACAGTCTGGTAAACAACTGCTGTCTGTTGGAGGCTACATTATGGTTCTAAGTTCTTCCCTGATGGTTTTTTAAAAATTAAAATTACTTTATACAAACCAAAAATTACATGGTATTTATGATATGACCCAAGTTTAGCCTACTTTGGTCCTTTATTTCACTGTCTTTTTAATGACAAGTTAAATTCAGACTTTTTTTTTTTTGGTGGCTCAGCAAAAAATGGGAGAGTTGTCCCAATTAGTGTTGTACATGCTGAGGAAATCTTTATTTTTTCCTTTAGATTCAAAAACAATTTAACCATTTATTTCTTGGTATTATGCTGCTGTGGGTAGGTTAACTTATTCTTTTGGCCTATATTTTGTGACTCTCATACAAGTGTAGGTCCTATTGTATTGCACATAGATCTTTACCAGTAAATATGTATCACAAAGTTAATTGTCAGTTTGGCTGAAAGAAAATTATGCAGTGAAATTATTTATAAGGGAAAGTGATGACTTTATTCAGTCTTTTTCTCTTTTGAAACATCTCATTACTAACTTTTAAAATCACTTCATAATCCCTTATACATGAGCCAAAAATATTCTGAGCTCTAGTTAGGAAAAGCATGAAGTCTATATGATAAATCTAAACAACAAAAGCACTTGTAACTTCTTTTCATGCCTTATTTTCCATTTTGACACCATAAAGTGCATTTTCTGTCAACTGTGAGCAAATTTCCCTTTTGCCTTTAATGAAAATAGTGCATTAAGTAGCCTGTTGCTGCAAAATTATAAAGCAAGTTAGTTAAAAGTGGGTCCCATTAGACTACCACTCAGAATCAAGATGCATAAAAAGATGGAAGTTACATGTGGTGTGGCTTAGAGAGTGCACCTGTGCCAGATGCATGCCACTTTCAGTAGCTGCCAAATGTGCCTTTAATTAAGAACATCTCTAATTTTTTTCTTCAGATCAAGTCAGCATTTGGGGGTGGGATTAGGGCAGGGAATTGGGGATGCAAATATCTGGTGAAACCACCAGAGAATCTGTTTGTCAAAGTGACATGTATAATTTTAGTTAAGATGTGTCTTGTGTATATATGTGTATTTGCCTTTGTGTAGTAGCACAGTTATTTGCTAAAATTATTGTCAAAAAATATGCTGTCAGTCTTACTTTGATATAAGAACAAAGTGTGGTCTATACATCTAATATGGCCTTTGTACCTAACCATGTTCGTAGGTAATCTTTGTATTACGTGTGCAGCAGTATTTGGTTTGCGTTTAAAGTGAAAATAATGGCTGTTATTTTTCTGGCATTACTAAGATAACCTGAAAAATAAAGAAAAAATGCCTTACATAGCCCACAAGTGTATTATTTTTGCATGTATTTATTTTAGAAGGCAGTATTTTTAAAGTCATTAGTGATTATTATTTAGCTTATACTTGCCATAGAAAAATACTTTGTGTTTTATCATGGTCTTACTTTGGGAGTACTTTTTCTCACAAGTTATTCTAAAAGGATAAAAGCAGTTTCCTCTTCCCTTTCTGTCGCATCCTGACTGTAGTGAGTGGGAGGCCCTGGACGAGAGTGAGTAAAGTGACCCTGAGTTACTTGGACACAGTTTCAGAGGGCCGAGGTGGCTGTATCTAAAGAAGCTTCAGGTGTCACCGTTCCGACCTGCCGGGATGAGGCAGCTTGACTTCATAATTCTTTCTAGGTCTGACATGAAAAGATAAAAGAGTTTTAGGTTGTCTCTAAATTATGGAAATGGGTCATTCAAGGTAGATTAGATCATGTAAAAATTGATGCCTCCTTAGAGATCCGATCTACTTACTTAAAAACAGGCAAATGGGCCAGGGATTTACCTTAGTGGTTTGATCCCCAGTGCCATAGATAGACAGACAGACAGGCAGGCAGGCAGGCAGGCAGGCAGGCAAGCAAGGCCTTAAGAAGGAACATGCCTGGGCCAACATCATGTGGCAGCTGTAGACTAAAACCAGTCTCACTGTTGTCCCTAGAATTTTGAGGGCTGCTTTCAAGAATACCTAAGATTAACTGGTGACTTTTTCTCCTAAAGACATGAAGTCGTTCATTTGTACAGATTTATTTAATTAACCACTGAAATCCCAGCATGCACTGTTGAGTATACTCTAGATAATGACTTAATAGCCATAGTCCAGTAGTGTGTACCTTGATAGTAGTCCAACTTGTATCTGTATTTGCTCTTGAAATGCTACTTCTTTTGAGCTTTAACCAAATTATTTACTTTTTCACTTATTTTAATCATGATAGGTTATCAGGGTTTGAAGGCACGTAGTCGCAAAAGCATGAACAAGGAGGCCAGCCCCAAAGCTCAGCCTGCTTTTCTGCAGATCTGCTAGACTACAATTCAAAGAAGCAGTTTATGACCATTCTAACATTGTAGGACTTTGCCTGTACTTATTAGAAGCAAGAAGAAGTGTTTAGGAACACACTGTGTAGAATCTAGCTTCTCATTTTTCCCTCAAAAATGTGAAGAATCAATGTGATCGAGTAAGTAGGTTCTTAAGAATCATACTTGTTTATATTCTCAGCAACCTACATGAGAGACTTCAGAAAAGTTACTTCACCTTTTTATCAACACAGGGATGGGCATAAATACATGTAGGGTGCTTTATTGTTTTTGAGATTTAAAGCTCATCTGTGTAAAGCACAAAGCCTTTTTCAGAGAAGATGCTTTACAAATGATAAAGTTATGAGGGACATATTTTCAAAGTTTGCCTCTTAGATGATTTTAAGAGGTTAGTTGTTACTGAAGTCCCATTATTTGATTCATTGTGCCTTTATCTGCTATTTATCATCATCTCCATTGGTTCTGAGTGACTTTCTGTTACAAGCATCTGATAAGGGCTCATCTGGCTATTCGGTCAACAGAATCTTACTGTTCCCAGTCAGTTCTGGTGTTAGGGATCCAGCGAACAAAAATCCATTGCATCATGGGGTTTATCAGATAGTGAAAGATACAGACAATAAGTAATAAGCATAACAGGTATACTACATACTAGAATGTTGTAATTGTTGTGAACAAAGAGAAGAGGTTGTTGGGAATGTAGGATACAAAGGAGATAGAACTTAAATGGACTGTCAGAGTCTATCTCATACAGAAGGCAAGACATAAAGACTTGAAAGAATGAAACATGCTGGTTTCTGAGAGAAAAATATCCCAAGTCTCAGGGAGCACAGTTAAAAACGCCAGAGGCAAGGGCATTTTGGTACATTTACAGAATGGTAGGCCGCTTGTGTTAGAAAAAGGATGTGTGTGGACTAGAAAGAGGTGCATCAGAGTTTAACAAAGTCCAGATCACTTGAAGCTTTAAAACCCTTGTAGTATCTTTGACTTATGTTTGAGAGAAACAGTCCTTCAAGAATTTCAGCAGAGGAGTGCTATGATATGATTTATAGTATGGATACTGTGTTGAGAAAAATGAGAGATTAAGAACAGGAATAGTGCGGGGCGCGATGATGCACACATGCAATCCTAGTTCTCTGGAGCTCAGGCAGGAGGATTCCCATGAGTTCAAGGCTTGCTCGGCGAACCAGTGAGTTCAAGGCCAGCCTGAACTGTGTAGCCAGACCCCTGTCTCAAAACAAACAAACAAAAACAGAAATAAAGAGGCCAGCCCAATTGAAAGTATCTTGTACCATAGCAGTAGCAGCAGTAAGAAGCCTGAGTATGAATATATTTGGAAGAAAGTCAGTTTGTTGGCAGACTTGATGTGGGATAAAAGAAAAAACTATCAACACAAACAGAACTGTCAAGGATGACTTCAAGGTTTTTGGTGAGAGCAACCAGAAAGATAAACCATCTGACTGAGATAGGAAAGATATGATTGAAGGGTTGGACACATTAAATTCAGTAAATTGATCATACATCTTAGGCGAAATCAAGGAGTTAGAAATGTTAGCCTGGAGTTAGGAAAAGGGGTGTACCCTAAAAAATAGTAAATTGATAGTCACTTTGAAAAAAGACAATATTTCAAAGCTAGTAGACTGGATGAGATCACAAAGGAAGTGAGCACAGACTGGAATAAGAGCAGCTGGAGCATTCTGTCATACAAAAGAGTAGCAATGAACAGAACAAGAGAGACCCACCACAAAGCGTAATGAAGGGGGGAAAATAATGAGATTATAACAAAAAGGAAAGAAACAAAGTTTATGTATATGGGAGGTGGGGGGGTGGAAGGGTGGGCAGGGTTATGGGAAAAAAATGAGAATTAAGTTGTGTCATATACTGGTACAAATTCTCATTGTTGAATGCAATCATGATGTATATATGTAATGTACCAATAAAGATTTCAATTTAAAAAAAAAAAAGACCCACCAATGACCACAGATGAAAACCAGGAATATGGCATGTGCTTAAGGGTTAGTGGAGAAACTATTTCAGAGAGAAGAAATGACCAAATGTTACTTGATGGTGATAATAAGATCACTGAGAATGGACTGTGTTTAGCAACACAGTAGTCACTACTGATCTCAAAAAAGGAAGCCATGAAGTGATAAGCAAAATCCTGGGGCTGATGAGTTTAGTAAAGAACATAGCAAGTGAGCCAGGGCTGCAGCTCAGTGACAGTGTTTGCCTGGCATGGGTCCTGGGTTTGAGCCCCAGCACAGCATTTTAAAAAGCTGCATATTAGGAGCAATACTGTGGCTGTTACCACTTTAAAGTTTTATAATAAAAGGGAGCAGAGAACCAGGACATAGCCTGAACCATCAAGAAAGATATCTTTTGTCTTAAAGATGGAAGAAATAAGAGCATGTTTGTGTGTTGAAGGTTTGCCCCATAGAAAGGAAAATGTGATGAGAGGTAATAAGTTCAGCTCTGATGTTCACTGGAAACAAGCCTGTCACAATCACAGAGGCGTCTACCAACAATCCACTAGAATAGATCCCACTGTCTTCACAGCAACAGGCTTAGAAGAAAGAACATCTAATGAGCAAGATAATAAAAACAGATAAGGAACAAGTTTAGCAAGATTATGCACTAAGCTCTTAGAAAACAAATTGTTTGGTTTGGGAATAAAATCTTGACTATTTTGAACGTCTAATAACTTCTCAAAAAGTCCTTTTTACCATGGTCCAAACTCATATCTTTGTGTCCTTATATGTTCAAAACTCAAGTCTAGTTTCACATACCAATTTCTATTTTTCCCCTAAAATATATGTCTCCGTCAATTTTCTCAACCTTGTTTCAATTCATGTCCCTCTTTGAAAAACTGTATCTCCCCCTTCTCCTTCTACCCCTCTTCCCAGAATATGCAACTCATTGGCTATATCTAATCTTTTCAGGATACAGGAACCTCAACTATTTTGAAGCATTGATGTTTTAAGTATGAGGGAAAGTTATTAATGGTGATGTTTCGAGAAAAAATTTACTCTGAAAAGTAGTCTTAATTTTCACTATATAACATAATGCCAGACATCTGTCATTTAAAGTATATTCTTTTGAGCCTCTTGTATATACAATTTTATCAGTTTATAAAATGAACTCATGTATATATGTATATTTTCAATCAAAATTTTACTGTGCACGACAGGATTGCTCACAACAAATTGGGTTTTGATGAATTATTAGTTTTCTATATATCAAGCCAAGTCTAATCAACTCCAGTTAAATTTGCATATCAGATCATCCCAATCATTTGTTTGTTTGTTGGTTGATTGGTTTTATTGCAGTACCAGGGATTGAATTTAGGAGCTTGTGCTTGCCAGGCAGACTCAAGCACCACTGAGCTACATCTCCTGCAGTCATCTCAGTATATTGGTCTAAGTGGTAGTAGCTCTAAATTTCACTGGACTACATAAAATCATCTGAGGGCATTTAACTGCAGGTTCCTGGGTCCTTTCCTCAAATATTTTCAATACAATGAATCTAAAATAGTGCCCACGAATCTGCATTTTATAAATGCCCTCCTAGAGAAGATGGCATACATGAATACAGGTTTGAAGGATGTGAGGATGGAACAGGAGGTGTCACAGAAACACCACGCAAAGGGTTTCCCTGACGTATTCACAAGTCTCAAATTAGTTTATCTGTTGTGTGCTAACAACACACTGGGGAAGAATCCTGAGATTGTTTGGTTCACAAATCCCTGGTTCTCAGACTTTCCAATTTTAAA
>PVIR01030057.1:0-20603 GCA_004026965.1 Petromus typicus
GAGGATTGTGATGTGAGTTTGAGGCTGAGCTCAGGGCCAGCCTGAACCACAAAGCGAGACCCTGTCTCAAAAAAACTAAAAAAAAAAAAGAATATGGGACCAGGGATGGAGTTCGGCCTCATAGTGCTTGCCTGAGTTCAATTCCTAGTACCCTAAGTGTGTGTGTGTGTCCTCCTGCAACTAACTGGTAATATAAATCCTCCCCTGGAGATGATGTGGTCACCATAAAAGGTGGCCCAGTGAGGAATCAAGAACTTTCTAACAAAACTAGATGATCACACTTCAACACCAGAGAAGACTATAGATCTGAACAAGGCAGAGAATACAGTGCTCAGTCAGCCACGTGCATTTGGACCTGACATGGTTAAGTCTAGAAATGGTTTTAAATCTTGATCTCAGTGTGTTTACTCTGTTTTATCACTGATTTCTTTCTTATCTCTCTTGTAGCTTTCCTAGTCCCAGAGGCAAGGCTTAGTAATGTCAGTGGGTCATGCATTTCCAGGATCTGATTGCTAGCTTTTCTGATAGTGCTATAACTTTTATAGATATTTTCGTCATACTTTCCCTCTTAAAATTCTTAGCTCATAAAAATGTTTCATTAGAACATTAACAGGTGACAGTTTTTAAAATTTCTGTTCACCTAAAGAAAGAGATGTTGCTGTAATCTGTCAGGACTGCTGCTTGAACTTTCTTACAGTGAAAACAGAAGGAATAATTTAAATCATATGTGGCACTGAAAATTAATTTTAGTGAATCGTTAGTTGTAGAATGAATGAGTAAAATAAATTTTAGCATTTTACAACAAGCTCAGGTGTCTTTAGGAGTTCCCCCTTTTTTGCATGACACTTGTGGATTCCTAAAATGTGTTTTATTAAGCTGTATTAATTATAATTCCTACTTTAAAATTTTTTATATTTTATACTAAATATTTTCTCATTTAAATGCAAAGGAAAAACTTGCCTATTGCCATTTCCCATTTTTCCCAGAAGACTGTGGGCTCTATGATACCAAAACAACTCACCTTTGACAGCCTAGCAGGATATCAGGTGTACAGAGGCACTCAGAAAATACTGAGTAGATGAACGAGCAGTGGTTACATCTCAATTCTGTAGTGCCTTTGGGAGCAGAAGCCAAATCTTTATATCTCTGTAGTTTTCCCCTCTATCAAATTCATTATCTTTGTCCTTTTTGTTTATGTGACAAATATTTTCAAAGGCTCCTTTATTATCCTGTTTGAGTTTTTTTGTTAGGCTTTGGGTTTTTGTTTTCTCTTGTTATTTTTGGTTTGGTTTAGTTTGGTTTTGAAGACAGGGTCACACTATGTAGTTCAGGCTGGCCTTGAACTCACAGTGATCCTCTTGCCTCAGCTTCCCAAGTGCTGGGATTGCAGGGCATTTCCCCTGTGCCCAGGTGCCATTTTTGCCTCTGCTCACTAAGTGATAGTATTGTTTCCACTCTGTGACAACAGAAAAAATGCCCATACAGATTTCTAAAATGCATCCTGAAGGCCATTTTCACATTGAAGAGCAGGTGTACTGATGTGTGACTCTTGTTTCTCTCCCTGGAAGAGCCTACTTAGACTTGGACATTACCCTGTCCTCGGAAGCGTTCCATAATTATGTGAATGCTGCAATGGTGCATGTCAACAGGGCCCTGAAGCTCATCATCCGTCTCTTTCTGGTGGAAGATCTGGTTGACTCCTTGAAGGTTAGTTGTTTCTGCAGCTTTTGATGGTGAGACTTAGAAAAGCCTGGGATAAGTTCAGAGGAAAAATAGTGCATAAGGTTTTATCAGACAGAAATGAACATATGTTTCTGCCCATCAGCCTGTAAAAATGGAGGTGTCGGAATCTGTGGAGAAAGCCACCATTTCCTACCTCCAACATTAGAGCAGTTATAACAGAATATGTAGCAGCCCAGTTACAGTCCACCTGGGGCCTAAGAATTCTCTCACACAGCCCCAGATGTATAGTGCAGGTATGGGGAGCTTCATTTTGAAATAGTCCATGTCTCCATCACTCTCTTATGCATACTAAGCTAGAGGATGGTGTCAGTCAGCCTGAATTTTACACTGTGGTGATTCCTGCTTAACCTTCTGCTCTTGGTTTTCACAGCTGGCTGTGTTCATGTGGCTGATGACCTATGTGGGTGCAGTTTTTAATGGAATCACCCTCCTGATTCTTGGTAAGATGGCACAGAAGTGTCTGTGCGCTCCTTGGGGTGATTTGTAAGACCATAGAGGGCCAGTGTGGCTCCACTTACTCCTCATGGCCCAGCTTTTAGTATCCACAGAGACTGAAGGAGGCATTGGAGAACTTGTGTTTGTGGTAAAGTTCTATTAAATGGTTCCAGTTAGTAAAGAAATTTCAAACTAGAGATAAAGGAAGGAGAGTTGCCTAGAGTGAGTTTAAATACAAGGATCTGTCTTATAGAGAGCCCTGTCATTTGAAAATTGTTATCGGTATAAAAGAGGCAGCCAAGTACTTGGAGAAGCTTGTTTGTATTTATTATAACAGTACTAGATATCAGCTTTCTTTTCTAAGTGTTCTCATTTGGCTTGAGGAAGATCTGACCGCATGTGTTTCATAAGGAAGCACACGTGTTACTTTGATTCTTGAGACTTTATGACTGACTCACGCTCACTCTCGCCTTGTCCGTAATTCTTACAGCTGAGCTGCTCGTTTTCAGCGTCCCGATTGTCTATGAGAAGTACAAGGTAGGTCTCTGTTAGAATCAGGATTGCTGCCTGACGTATGACTACTTTGAGTTCTTGGAAGGCAGGCACTTATACGAAACTGGTCACAGTGATTTCCTCCAGTAAGAGAAACTATATAACTAGCATACACATGGGTAGGAAAGAGACTTACTTTTTGTACTTTGTGTGCCTTTTGAGTTTTTATCATACACATTAGTACAAAAGAAAATGAATTTTTTAAAATGTTTAATGAATAAAATCTGAGTGGCTAAAAAGAAACAGACTGTAGACTATTATAGGAGTTAGTGCGAACAGGTGTCTGTACCAGTGAGCAGTGTGTGCAGAGATGCTGCGAGGTCATCCTTTGGCTTATGCCATAAGTCAGCAGACTTCCACTTAGATATTAAGTGAATGGCTTTTACTCAGAAGCCCCTAACACATTTGTGACTACAGAAGATGCAATTTCTAGAATGTAGAAAATTTAGATTCCTGTATCTCTAAAGGGAGTAACCTACCAAGTTATCTTGACTGCTGGGAAAGATGAGTGATTCTCACTTTTCAACAAATTGTGGTGTAATTACAAATCTGAAACTAGAAGTTTTTAAAATACTTTTTAAAAACTGGGCATTGTCTTTGAGAATGTTTTTCAATAATTAAGTAGACCAAAAAACAAGTAAACAAAAAACAGTGCTTTTAGGAACATTGTTAATCTTTATGTTGCTACAACTCAATCTTCTTTCCATCCTTAAAAGACCCAGATTGATCACTATGTTGGCATCGCCCGAGATCAGACCAAGTTAATTGTTGAAAAGTAAGTATGTTAAGGAACATTTCACTCTGATCGGTGCTTATTTGCCTATTTTCTTTTATCTTTGATCTTTTATTTAGGGGGGTGCTACATGGGATTGAACCCAAGGCCTTCCCCTGAGCTACGTCCTGAGTCCTTTTTTATTTTGAGACAGTGTATGACTAGTCTCTAGTTGCTCAGGTTGGGGTCAGACTTAGTACTCGGATCATAGGCATGTGCCACTTCCCCTGATTGTTTTATATGAAATACTTTTGCCAGAGATAGTAATTTGCATCCCCCACACCTTGGTTAATATGTTTTTATTTTAATAAAATTTATTTTAGCTGCTTATTAAAAAGTCCTCTGTACTTTAGAAATGGACCAATGGAATTAGGACAATTTTTAATGTAAATTTTTAGTTACTTGCCCTTCTCATTTCTCCCCTTCACAAAGGTATTCATGTAAGGCCCACCTCTTTCCTGAGTAAATAAATAACAGGAACGCTTCTTTAAGACTACTTACCCTTCTTATACTTTTTAACCAATGAATACTTAAAACAAGTAACAAAATATTAATAAGCATCTCCCTCTCTCTTTTTTTTGAGACAGGGGCTCACTTTGTAGTTCAGGCTGGCCCTGAGCTCACTATGTAGCCCAGGCAAGCCTCAAACTCAACAGCAGTTCTCCTGCCTCTGCTTCCCTGAGTGCTGGGATTACAGGCATCTTGAGCTACCACACCCAGCACTGTGGTATGTGGTACTGATTGCTGGTGGGCATGACTTTCCACGCCCAGCATTGTTGTATGTGGTTACCAGGGATCAGACCTGGGATCTTGTGCTTTCAAGGCAGGTGCTGCTGGAACCCCTGAGCTAAATCCCCAGCCCTATCCATCCTTGTGTTTTGCACATGACAACAGTAAATCCACTCTGCTTCTGGCATCACTGTGAAAATCGGAACCTAGAACAAGCATCTATATTTTCACCTTCTTTCTTTTTTCTCATAGAATCCAAGCAAAACTCCCTGGAATCGCCAAAAAAAAGGCCGAATAAGCACATGGAAACCCGAAATGCAACAGTTACTAAAACACCATTTAATAGTTATCATGTCGTGACTTGTACCATGAAGGAACACGCTCAGTGTCAGCTTGAGCCTGCATTCCAAGCTTTTCTTTTTTTTTTTTTAAATTTGGTGTTTTCTTCCCTCCTTTCTCTTTACCCTCAATATCAAGCACAAGAAATGTTGGATTGAAAAGAGAACTGGTACGTTAGAGCCCAAAAGCATAAAGAAAGAATCAAATTAGTAGACTAAATCCTAACTGTAATGGTGATAGAGCTTTTACCCATAGCATTGAAAGGGGAGAAATCAAAAAGTGAAAAAAATGAATGATAGAATATATCTCTCAAGTCCTTCTATCCAGTTTTGAAGGTCTAGTCTTATTACACAGCGCCCCTTGTAGTTTCACCCTTATTTTTTTAAGTTAAGAAACAATTAACTTATGAAGAAAGTGTTTGAGGTCAGGAGTGGGATTCCTTCCCTTGGGTTTTTGGAGGCCCTCCAGTCCCATCTTCTGCCTCACACTGTGAGCAGCTACTCCTAATATTCCTCTTCTTATAATAATGATAACTTCCAACTCTGAATAACTTATCGGTGATAATGGTAATTCCTGATTCCCACAGTATCATCTGAGAAGTAAGTGGAAAGAGAACCTGGGATAGGTGAAGGGAGGGAGGCAGCAGGGGCAGAAGCACGCCTTGGCTGCTGCCCCTGCTGCTCCTCTCTGGGGGAAGGGCTCCACTGGCCGGCAGGGAGGTATCCCTGTCACTCTACTCTCTTGGATGCCAGTTCTGAGCATTCATTGGAGAACATATTCTCGAATGTGCTACCCAACTCTTCCTTGTCCGCCTCACCTTAATAAATATGGTTGTACTTTTATTATGAAATAAATGTCTGTAACTGCTGTACACTGCTGTAAACTTGTTAGAGAAAAAAATAATCTGCATGTGTGCTCCCCAGTTATTGTAATACTATCTCATTCTAGGGGGACATTCTCAAGATGAACTTACAGAAACAGTAAAGGCCTTTTTATCTTTTGCTTGCCATTTCTTTTTCACATGCTGCATCTTCAGCATTAATTTTGCATCAGTTTAGCCTAAGGACCAAAGCCAAGCTGGCTTGGGAGGAGACTGTGCACACTTGTGGTCCATGTGGAGTTTAACTGCTTTGAAGTTACCTTGTAGGTACTTGTTATTGTGAGAATTCTTTCCATTTCCATAAAATGACCCAGCACCTCTGCCGTGGCTCAGGGTGCTTCTTTGAAAAGTACTTGCAAGCAGTTATAGGCAAGGGTGACAGGGCAAGGCCTGTGCTGGTGGACTTTGTACAACTGAAAGACAACATAGGGACTCACTGATGCCATGTGGGATGGGACCGGGACTAAGTTCCTTCTTGCTCTTTCACATGGAATTCAGTCAACTCAAAAAGAGTCACAGGTTCTCAGGCTGTAGCTCATAGTCCTGCCCCTTCAGAAAGGAATTGAAGCTGGGACTCTTTAATACTTAATGGTCCCAAAATACTGCAGTGCTATAGAAAGTGGTGGCATTTTCTTTGTACTCATTTTGGAAAATTACTTAGGAATTTAAGTGAGGAAAAGGTATCCTTGCCTTACTCCATTTCCACAGCCTCATTTCCTTTGAGTTCTTTGATTTTCTGTGGTAGTAGGAAAGTCACCCTCCATTGCCATCCTCTGCCCTCCCCGAAGTCAGTGCACTGATGGCCCCTCCAGAGGACCTTTCTGTACTGGAAGCTACCATACCCGGCTCTTTTCTTTTGTTGCTGCTGTGTTAAGATAATTGGAGAGACCTTTATTCCACGCAGGAATCTTTTTTTTTTTTTGAAGAAAAACTTGTAGACAAATTACTGATGAAATCGTGTGTGCGTGTCTGTGCGTGCAACATAAAATACATAGCACCCAAGGAGCTTGAATCTTGGTTCCTGTAAAACTGCAAATTGATGTGGTTAATTTAAAAATAAAGAACACAATGACTGGTGTCATTCTCCTAACTTTATTCTTTTTACACAGTTTGGGTAAAGACTTGAAAAAGGCTTCTGCTCTCCCCATCCTCACTTCACCTTGGGGCCTTTAAAAACCAATTTATATGGATTCCCAAGACTGCAAGGTTTCCACACATAGAGCACAGCTGTGCAATTTGGTTTCTGAAAGAAAATCAAGGAGCTCAAAGAGGTGAGCTCGGGAGAAAGGTGGCCAGCTAGAGGGGCCGGAGGGTGTGGTTCAGCCTCACCCGCCTGGAGGCTCCCCACTGGCACCATGAAGCATCATCTGTACACCACGGGCAGCCACAAAGCGCTTACTGAGTCAGTTGCCACGCAGGTTTTTGCTTCAAGAACCTACTGCTCTTCCCCAAAACTAAAGCTGCTGTGACTCAAGCTGGATTTTAAAAATTTATTCAACATACCTCTTAGAAAATTTAAGTTGAAAAAATTTTTAAATGATGCAAACAACTTCACAAATACACATACAAATTTTGGAATAATGTCACTAAGTAACATGGTAGGTATATAAATATGTGTTCAGAGTAACATTTACATATTGGCCATAATAGCAAGCATACCATTAACAAAATAACAAAAGAAAACATGAAACTTCACCTGTTCATATCAAAAATCCCGAGATGAGAAGGAGGCACACCTGGAGATGAGGACCAGTTAACACCCTGGCCCCTAATCTGAGGCCATCACAGCAGGGATCGCTGCAGCAGCGCCCAGTCGTGGCCATGGCCTAAGCTGCCCCAGGCCACCAGGCCTGTCAGAATGCATTTGTGGCACCCACGCAGTTTCTGTAAGCCCAGAGTGGCCGAAAAATTTATAGCTCTACCAAGTTCCCAGTAAGTTACAGACCCAGAGGCCACACTGTGAAAGCCACTATGCCTTTGGGCTGTCGTCACCAGGCCTCCCTATCCAGGGCAGAAACTTTCCTCACCTCCTCCCCCCAGCAATGAGCTTGAGTCATTGAAATCAATTGCCTTAATTTGCCTGTTTTTAACCGGACACTCATTCTAGGTTTAAAAGCTGTGTGGAGGAAAGTATACCGGCCAGCTTAGTTTGTGTTCTGAGTTGCTAATACTGTTTCGAAGACCCAGGAACTTCCAACTCACCAGGAATTCACTTCTCAGCCAATTCATGACACTAGGACAAAGAACACAAGGCCACAGGCTTGTCCTGTGGCCAGGGACTGCCCGCCCACCTCTACGGAGGGCCACAGTAGCAGGAGCTGCCCCACAGAGGTCAGCAGTTCTTTGCCACCCTCGGGAGTCGGAAGAGTGCTGTGGCACCTGCAGTGCCCAACACGTGCCAACCCTTGGCGGGTCTAACAGGTTTTAGTAACACCAGAGACTGGTAGGCAGTGTGGCATAGTGCAAAGAATACTGGACTGGGGGGGTAAAGTTTTTTATTCTAGGTCCGTACTGTTCCTACCAGTATGGCAATTTCGGTTTGGGGGCTTTGGAATTCTCCCTGTCCTTGAGGGGAGGAGTGGTACTAGATAATCTCCCGGGTTCCATCCAACTGTGACAATCTTGAAGTATATAAAAATGCTATAAAATCTGATATAAAACTCAACTTCCAATGAGGAAGTCCAGGGGGACTGGGCCTGAGGCACTTGAACCTTGGGCTCTGGCCTAGAGTGGCGTGAAGAGGAGACAAGGGATTCTTTGCCTTGTTTTCTCCCGTGCCCAGGAAGCCTCCGGTCCCAGCAGCTAGGAGGGCCACTCCCCCGCCAGAGTCCAGCCCCTAGCCTCCCCACAATGGCTTCCCAGCACTCAGTCCCAGAGGGGCGAGGCATCCAGAGTCGGAAGTTTAATGTCCTCCCATATCTGCTGCTGCTTCGAGCCTCCTCCATTTAGGTCCTTCCATCCCCTCACAGCTTATCTCTGATACACACATAATAAATAAGACATTTGCACGTTAAGGGTGATTGGGTCAGCTTTCTCCCGCCCCTCCCCTTTCATATAAAAGCATTAAATACGGTTTCAAAATAAAATACAAAGAGCAAAAAAGGGCCTGATCTCCGGGCCGCCTGTTCTCCACGGGAGAATGAATCTACACATCCCCCTCGGACCTGCCTGGGAGGTCGCTGGGCCCTTTCCCCGCCCCACAGAGCCTGGCTCCGCCGCGGAGAAAGGGAGGCCGAGGCCAGGCCCCAGGCCCCAGGAGCTGAGAACTGATGGCTCGTCCACCGAGGACAATGGGGCAGAGGGAGAGGTGGGTAGAGGCCAACCGCCGCCGGGACCGCCTGTGCCCCGGACTCTGACAGGCCTGGCGCTGGCCCAAGAGCACCAGATTCAGTTTAGGGGTAAACAGAGTCCTTCGAGGCAGAAGAGGAGCCAAGGAAAAAAGTGCTAATCCTTTTGCACTGTCCCCAGCCGGGCCGTACAGCAACCCGAGGGCGGAGCCGCGGGCGTGCAGGCGCAGCTGGCCCGGCCCAGGCCCCGCCTTAGAGCTCGGTGCCCGCCCACTGCCTCGGTCCTCGCGCGACCCAGCCTCCGAGGGGCGGAGAGTACCAGTCAGCGCAGGGCAGCGAGCAGCCCTGAACCGAGAGCGCGCATGCTGGAGTGCAAGGACACCGGGACATGGGCCCCCGCCACAGGAGCTGGTGTGTCCTTCCCGCCTTCCCTCCTTCGGCCCTAATACTGACGGACGGCGCCCCATTCCGTCCTGGCACAGCAGCGCCTGGGGCTGCGAGCGCTCGGTGCTCACCCTTGGGGGCCGCTCCGGGTTCGGGCTGGTCGGAAACCGTGGGGCCCAGCGACGGGATACCTCCCGCAGAGCACCTCCCAGCTCGGACCTAAGTAACACGAGCCCGTCCCAAGATCCGCCCGTCCCGGCCAGCGGGGGGAGGGGGAAGCGGAGTGGAGAGGAAGCACCGACAGGAGCGCCGAGCCCGCGGAGAGTCGGCTACGCCCGGCACACCGCGCCCGTCTTGAGGTCTGCGCTGCCATCACGCGGCGCCGGGGCGGGCGGGCCAAAGCCCTCGTGGCCATAGCAGCGCAGCGCCGCCTCTTCGTAGGCTTCCAGGATGGTCTGGCGCTCCTCGGGCGTGAAGTCCATGGAGAAGGGGTGCACCTGCAGGATGTGCCGCTTGATGGTGCTCACCTTGAGCGTGGCCAGGGCGCCCCCGCACACCATGCACACCAGGCCGCGCCGGCTGCCATCGTAGTCCATCAGGTACTCGCCCCGCCAGCGTGGCTGGTAGTTCCGCCGCTGCTCCCGGCTGCGGGGCGGCGGGGGCGGAGGAGGTGGAGGGGGCAGCGGCGGGAAAGCCAGACCCGCCGGCTCCTGGCCGTCCTCTTCGTCATCGTCCTCCTCGGCGGGCCGCTCCACCGGAGCTCCAGGGGACAGAAGGACGTCGCCTGGAGTAGGGAACAAAGGGATGCATTGGAGCCAGGCGGTGAGCGAGCCAGACCCAAACCTCATCTCCGGGGCGTGCCCCCCAGTCGAGCCCCCCGCCGGCTCACCCCACCACGCCTCCGACGCTTCCACCCCTGCCCCCTCCTCAGAGGCCGCAGCAGCTGTGCGAGAGTCTGCGGGGCCCCGAGGAGACTCCGGGCTGGGCAGCCCCAGGGCCAGCAAGGGGGCGCCCTTCTCGTTCCATTCCTGGAAAGGCCCGCAGAGGCGTGCTGTGCCCGGGTGGCGCCGGCGCACGTGCCGCGCGACAGCGCTTGTCTCGAGCGAGGCCAGCGCACCCCCGCACACCATGCACACCAGGCCGCGCCGGCCGCCGTCCAGCTCCAGTAGGTATTCCAGCCGCCAGCGCTCCCGGCCCCGAGTTGGCCGGCCCAGGTCCCCTGCCCTCTCGCCCTCGCCCTCCTCCGGCTCCTCCTCCTCTGCTGGCCTGGGCCTCTCAGGGACCCAACCAGCCTCTTCCTTTACGTCTGGGGGGCTGAAATCCCCAGAGGAGGGGGATCCAGCAGCGGGGGCCGAGTCCTGGCTCTTTCTGGTCAGGTCCTGGGGGGCGAGGTCACCGTCTGTTGGGGAAGGGGTGAGGGAGAGGGTCTCAGCCTGCTGGCTATGTTGCTCTTACCCACATAGAGGGGGTCCGTCCTTGTTCCTCACCCCAGCCCCAAGCTAGAGGCCTCAGCCAGTGTGTGTGTGTATGGGTGCATGCATGGGTGCATGCGTGCGTGCGTGTGCGAGGGGTGAACTCAGATGTGGGGGTTGAGAAGCCTTCAGCCCTCATCAGGAGGCCTGCCTCCCAGTCTCTGCCCTAGACCCGGGGTTACTGCCCTAATGTGAAGGAGCCTCAGCCCTGGGACTGCCTCGCACCTGCTGGGGGCTGGGTGAGCTCAGACAGCGCCTCGGGCTCGCCACCCCAAGCCTGGAGCAGGGCACTGCGCTGGGGGCCGCTGAGCCCCAGGGAGCTGGGGTGCACCTCCAGCACGTGGGCGCGGATGTCGTCCAGGTGCAGGCTGGGCAGTGCAAGGCCACAAGCCATGCACACCAGCCGGTTCCCCCGCGGGTCATAGTCCATGAGACACTCGGCCCGGAACCAGGTCTGCAGGGACTCCTTCAGCCTCCGCTCCAGGCGCCGGGCCCCTAGCCCCTTGTTGCCCGCGGCCCTCCGGGAGGCTGAGAGGCGCCGGCGCCGGGATGCCACTGGGCCCCCTCGCCGCTGGCGCCGGCAGCCCCCACCAGCTGAGGCTTTGCCTGAAAGGGTTGGAGGGAAGCACCTGAGAGGCTGGCCTGTGGGGAGCCCCACAGCCTCTCCCTCTGCAGCTCCAACTCAGGACCCACACTTAACCTTTGCCCTTCTCCCCTCAAGTCTTACCCTAAGCCTCTCGCACACCTGCAGAGCCCCGCCCACCTCCCAACCCAGACTCTGGCCCTTGCTTGGCTTCTCGGCCAGCACCGTCCTGTTCTCCCACTGACCCCACTCTTCCCATCTGATCCCCAACATCTAGTCTCTTCCTCCATCCATGTAGAACCAAAGAATGTCAGAGACCCCACCTCCCTCCCCCCATGCACTGAAGGACAATAAGGGCAGTAAACAGCCCATGCAGAGGAGCATTAACTTGTTGCAGAAAATCACAGCAGGCAGAGCTCCTTTGGCCTCATCACAGCCAGGCCCCTGCTTCTCCTCATCCTCCATTACCTGGGCCTTTGGGCGGGCAAGCTTGGAGGCTGGCTCCCTCCTCTTCCTCCTCTTCTTCCTCCTCCTCCTCCTCCTCCTCAGGCCCCTGGACCCCCAGGCCCTCGGCCTCGCCACAGGCCCCCAGCCCTAGGTGGGCATCCCAGCTGTTGCTGATGACTTCTTTCTCCCGGGGACTCCAATGCAAGGAGTAGGGGTGCTTCTGGCGGATGTGCCGCTTGATGGTGCTGAGCTTGAGGGTGGCCAGGGAGCTGCCACACACCATGCACACCATGCCATGCCGGGCAGGGTTGAAGTCCATCAGGTACTCCAGCCGCCAGTGGTCGTGGTAGTAGCGCCGGTGGTCACGGCCAGGGATGCGGCTCTTTCCAGGCCTGGAGGCCCGGGCCTCACAATGGTCTGAGTATTTCCTGCCTGAAGATGCTGGTCCCCTGGCCCTGGAGGAGGGCAGGGGGGTATTCCCCCAGGACCCCAAGGCACCCCCTTCCAGCTGAAGATCTTGTCCTGAAGAAGGGGAAAGGGAGACAGCTTTTCAATCTCTGATTTCTAGGCAAAAAACCCACGGCTTTGATTTGGAAGGCTAAGAAAGGCAGATGGGGGAGGGGATGTTCAGGCCAGGAAAGGGACGAAAAGGACATGGGAGGAGCAGGAGTAAAAACACTTTTACAAACAGAGAGGATGGAGAACAAAAGGATGCAGGCACTGTGCAGACTAGCTGTGACTTTTAAAAAATAAGATGCGGACCAAGGAGGCAGCCAGCAATGTAAGGTGCCCTTTCTGGACTCGCTGTACATCCAGGAGTGCAGTAGGCTGGGCGGTTACAGCCGGCTCAGAGAGGCAGTGGGGTGACAGGAACAAAGGGGACATCTGTCTGCATCCGGCCTGGAGAGCCCCACCCAGAGGTCATCTCCCTTTTCCCAGGAAGGCCTCCAATTCAGCCCCCTGAGCGGCCCATTTCAGGGAAAGGCTGCACTGTCAGTTCGCCAAACACATCCTCGAGACAAAGCTGTCAACACCTCCAAGGAAAGGAGTTTGTGAGACTTGGATTCCCCAGAGTCTAGGAGAGCCAGTGCCTGAGAAGGGACGGCAAGAGGGTCACCAGAGTGGCCACTGAAGATAATGCAGCAGGGAGTGGCCGCCACCCACTGGAGCCCATTAAGTCTTTCTGGGGATTTATTTTTTTGTTGTTGTTCTGGCAAAGGGCCAGCCACTGCCCAGCAATCAGAAGGGCGTGTACTGGAGGGGCCCAGGAAACCCAGAGACACTCCTTTTGTCCAAAGGACACCCAGAGTAGTCCCGCACCCGTCCTTCAGTTCCGAACCCCTTTTATTTAGAAATGCTCTTCTGGCCAGAGTGAACGATCATTTTCCCGGTGGAGAACCCCAGGGTCAGGCAGACAAAAGACAGGATCAGAGGGCTCCTGCCACATTGTAGAGGATTTTTTGTTTCAGTTTTCATTTTTAAAAGCAGATCCATCAGGGAAAAAATATGGCTTGAGTCCTAGCTTCCCTGGAAACTTGCTCTGCGACCTTTCGCAGGTCACTCTGCTCTCTGGACCTAAGTGGCTTTTTGAGGGCACTAGATAGCTAGCTCGCTCTCCAAGCATCCTTCCAGCGCTGAAGCCTTGCTAGTCTCAGGCTGACTAGCCCTTTAAGAGCCGAAAAAAAGAGGAGGAGCTGAGATTCTTTAAAAACAAAAAGGGATGGGGAGTTTCTGGGAGGGGAGCTCAGAGACTGGGACAGTCTCCCAATAGAGCCAACCTTTGTGGGTGTTAAAACGTTGACCCAGCCTCGGGAGAATGAAGAAACAAGTCTCCTTTGAGAGCCAATGAGGGCCGGCCGGTCCCGCTATATATGACAAACTGGGGCCAAAATTAATTTCTGAAAAGGGAAGAGACACTACATGGGCAGGAAGGGGTGTCTGTCTTTGTGGGCGAAGCCAGCCCTCATTTAAAACCTGCCCGCGGTGGGGGAAGTGATGGCGGCCCGGGGCGCGAGCCACTTCCTCCCCGAGGGAGAACGCGGGGGAAGAGTTCTTGGCTCCACCAAGGCCATTAAGACTGGAGGAGCCGCGCATCGCAGAGCCGCGGGGTCCCGAGCTCAGTCAGTGGGGAAAAGCCCCGAGGGCACCCAGGGTGTGGGCGGCCGTAAGAGACAGCTGGATAAGAAAGACCACCTGGGCGTCTGAAAGAGAAAGGGGCGGGGGTGGAAACCGCCGCGCTGGCCCCGCGAGGCCCCTCCGGCTCGGGCCCCCAAAGCGGGGCGCCGCGGGGCCCCTTCCAGGGAGAGACCGCCCGAGGCCCGCGGGCTGGCGGACCCGGGGGCTGCAAGGGGAGCTCCCCCGCCGGCCTGCAGCCGCGATCCGCGCCCACCAGGTGGCGCCCCGGCCACCCTGCCCGCGTCCCCCGCTTTGTTCGGCGGCGGAGAGGGGCCCGGAGCCCAGAGCCGCAGCCCTCCCCTCCCCCACGCGGCCCCCCGCCCGCCGG
Source organism: Petromus typicus (assembly GCA_004026965.1). Taxonomy (NCBI): domain Eukaryota; kingdom Metazoa; phylum Chordata; class Mammalia; order Rodentia; family Petromuridae; genus Petromus; species Petromus typicus. Next base: position 14,127 of record PVIR01030057.1, read on the forward strand.
ACCCGCTCTTACCGCTGTCGTCTTCCTCGGGCTCCGCGCCGCCTCGCGGCACGGCTGGCGGCAGCCGTCGGCCCCGAGCCGAGGCCACTGCTGGCCCGGGGCCGCCCCTGCCGCCGCCGCTCCGGCTCCGGTGGTCCCCGCCGGGTTCCATGCGCTGCGCCGCGGAGCGGGGCCCCAGGGCGCGGGGCGGCGGGGAGCGGGCGGCGCGCGCGAGGCGCTCGGGGCGCGGGCCCTCGGGCGCGGGGCGCATGCACGGGCGGCCGGCCGCACGGACGGCGGGCTGCGCGCTCGGCGGCGCGGGCTGGACCGGGGTGGGGATTCCTGTCTGGGGCCCCTGGGGCTCCTTTCAGGGCTCCTGGGTAAATTTAAAGGGGCCGCGCGCTATTTCCTTCTGCCAGCTGGCGGGGGGCTGGGGGGGAGGCGCGAGGCGAAGAGTCCGCAGCCTGCGCCCGCTCCGGACGCTGGAATCGCGGACCTCGCCGCCCTCGCAGGCCCGCGCCGCCGCCTCCGGGGCTCGCGTCTGGGCTCCCGAAGGGTCACCGAGGTGGAGAGCGTTGCCTTCGTCCGCTGCGACGCGCTCCCGGCCGGGCTCCGCTCGCGGCCACCGCCCCCTCGGGGCATCCCAGCTCCGGGCGCTCCGCCGCGGCTGTAGGGGGCCGCCCGGTGGGACACTTGGTCCCCGCGCTCGGCTACTCCCTCGCACTCGCTCTTCGCGGGCCCCGGGGCGAACGCAACTGGCAGGGGCCCCAGATGGCTGCGGCCCCGCCGGGAGGGTGGAGCCGCCGGGGAGCGCTGGGAGCTGGGCCGCTCCGCGGGTGGGGCGGGCGGGCGAGGCTCCCGGGGTCGGCCAGGGGTGAGGGCGCGGCGGCGAAGGCGCAGGCTGGCGAGGGGCGCTCGGCCGGCGGGCGGGGATCGGGCGCGCCTGGGCCGGCCTTGCGGGAGGAGGTGGCCCCGGGACGGAAGCCAGGGAAGACCGTGCTTGCGCGGCCGCTCCTGGGGCTCCGACCCCGGCGGCCTGGGGATGTCGGGCGACGCCCTTGGCGGAGCTCTAGGCTCGCCGCCCGGCCCCAACCCAAAGGGACGAAGAATGCTGGCCCCGGTCAGCGTGTCAGGCACTGAGACGCTGATCACCACCACTGGAAGCGCCGGGCGGACCCTGGCTGCGGACGCAGGGAATGCCTCCGGCTCCCCAGCTCCCGAGAAAATGAAAGATAGGACCCTGAAAGACAGCCAGGGTCACAGCAGCCTGGGGTCCTTCCGCGAGGACCGGCTGGAGAAGCAGGTGCTTGCTTTGCCTGTGGTTGGTCGCCCACAACAAAGGCGATTCCTGGAGATCCAAATTACAGGGTGCGGAAGCCATACGGAGTCTTATTATCTAAAGGTGGCTTTTGTACCCTTCCCTGGAGAGTAGCCAGCAGTCCGTTAAGTCGTTTTGACAGACTGGTCTTCCCGCTTGATACCTACTATGTGTCACATGCTTTTACACCAGTGACCACCAAGACAACTAGGCACCCTGTGACTCTCGAAAACAGTTCCAGCCCTTTGGGAGGCCTGAAAAATACTAAACTACCTGGAAGTGTGAGAGGAGGGAACAGGGCTGAATTTGTCAAATATCACCAGGACTCTCGCTGTAGGAGATACACCATCTCCAGTTCCCATGACGACCTGAGAGACATCACCGGGCAAAGGGAGCCTCTCACACCGTTGAGCTGTCTCTGCTTCTGGTCCTGCCCTGGGGTGGGCGGGGTGGGGGGGGGAGCCGCCTTCTTAGCAGCTGGGGACCAGCCCGGGCTCACAGGGTGCCAGATGGGATGGTGAGCTGGAAGATTGCCAGGTCCAGGGACACAAAGAGAAAATGAGACAAGCATGTGGCTTCGAAAAGGAGGAAGTTAGGAGTGCAGCGCTGGGATGAGTCTACAGGCATGAGGCCCTTACTCCCCCCCACCACGCCCAAAAACACAAGAAAAAAAAAACAAACTAGTTTCTAATTACAAAGGTTTCCACCACTGTAAGACCTTTTGCTGTATCCGTCTAGCTCTACATAAAGAGGGTGATTCTGTTTGTTACCAAAAGAAAGGGACCAGGACACCTGGGGCCATTTTTTAACAACTTCAAGTCCACCCTTTTCACCCCAGGAAGTGGCAGATGGGCTAATCAGGGAAAGACCGGGAGACAGAGACGAAGCCTCATCCCTAGGCAGACTTGATGGTTCATATCGGTAATCTTAGCACTAGGGAGGCTGAGGCAGGAGGACAATAAAAAGAAATTACCGTAGTCAGTCCCAAGTGCCTCGTCCTGGGATGCAAATGCTGTTCAGTAGCACGGTGCTCAGTGCTCCAGTACAGAAAAGTCCTCGAGTTCCATCGCAGCAGTGCTTTGAGCCGTCAGAATAACATGGGGGTGGGGGCCGGACAGCCTCCCTGCTCTCCTCGGCCCCTGGGGGAAAGGGAAACTGAAGACAAAGCAATCCTGAGCAGTGGGTACTTTTGCTGTTGTGGGGTCTTCCTCCACTAAAGAGAGAAAAAAAAAAGAATTGATCAAATATTCTATGTGAAAACTAACACACTTTCTTTAACCCTTAAATTTAATTTTGTTTATTTCTGATTGTAAAATAAAGCATTTTTCAGGTAGCCAAGTGTGGTGGCGCATGCGTGTAATCCCTTCAGCACTCTGGAAGGCTGAGACAGGATTGACACGAGTTCAAAATCAGCCTAGAATTTTATACAGTGAGACCCTATCTGAAAAATAAAAACATTTTCATGAGCACCTACAAGTATGGGGACCCCACGGGGCCCAGTGACAGGGTGGATTGCAACACCGGTGGGGTGTAAAGGGAGACGAAAACTCAGAAAGAGCCACCCAACTTGGGAAAGCTCTAAGATCTAAGCCTAGTCTTGAATGAGCAGGAGGCATTGCCGGGAAGGTAGTAGGTAGGGCAAGGCTTTGCTGGGGAAGGCAGGCGTGGGCTGAGACCAAGCCAAGGGGTCCAGGCTGGGACCAAGCCTAGATGAGAGTCTCAGGCTATCCCAAAGGCCCCGGGAGCACCCAGCCCTGACGACTCTCCAGAGGGAGGGAGCAAAAGACCCGGAGCCTTTCCGCAGGGCACAGGGAGGAGACAGCAGCAGGCTGTGGTGCCACTTGTGCCCCCACTGACCCTGTGCACTCAAGTGGGAAGAAAACACAGCTTTTCTCATCAAGAAGCTGTTCGGAGGGCTGGGTTAGCTCAGTGGTATTGTACCCACCTAGGGTCTCCCTAAATTGTTTAGGGTGACCTTTGCTTTTCCTGCCTCAGGCTGTGATGGGGTGTACACTGTAACCAGTTTCTGACAACCCCATAGGCCCTGAGCCGTGTTCAAAAGGCAAACTACAGAGCCAGCTTGAGTATGAGCACCGAGAAAAGCCAGGCTGTCTCCCGTGTCTGGGTCAACAGGAACAAGACAATAAAAAGAAAGCAAGGCCTTGGGAGTGGAGCAGAGAAACAGGTCACACCCCAGAAGCTTTTCAACCAGCATCAGAATCAAACCTCCTTTTTACACCTGCCTCTTCCCTTCAGTACACTGGTGTGTCCCACCACCAGGACTGTAGGCTCCCTAGGGTTTGCTGGCCAGTGTACATAGGTCAGAGCCCTCACCTTCAGAGGGGAGGCAGCTTCTTCCTAGTTCTTTTTGTTTGGCTGGTTTGATTTGTGGGGTTTTCTTGTGGGTTGGTTTTGTTTTTTTGTGACAGAGTCTCTCCATTTTTTGTAGTTCAGGCTGGCCCTGAGCTCAGCCTCAAACTCACATCACAGCAAACCTCCTGCCTCTGCCTCCCGAGGTTGGGATTACAGGCGTGAGCCACCACGCCCGGCACTGTGGTATGTGGTGCTGATTATTGCTGGGCGTGAGTCTCGCCCAGTGTTATATGTGGTTACCCAGGCCCTTGCACTTGTAAGACAAGCGCCAGAACCACTGAGCTAACTCCCGGCCCTTCTTTTCTTTTCTTTTCTTTTTTTTTTTTTTTTTGAGACAGTTTCAGTCTTTGTAGTCCAGGCTAGCCTCAAACTGGGCAATCCTCTTGCCTCTACTTTGTGAGTGCTGGGATGATGGCTTTTGTGCCACCACATGATGCTTTTGTTTAGTTTTTTGGGGTTTTTGTTTCTTGTGTTTTTTTGAGACAAGACAGGGTGAAACTATGTAGTTTAGGCTAGCCTGAAATTCATTGCGTGGCCCTTTCTGGCCTTGAACTCAGGGCAATCCTCCTGCCTTGCCTCAGCATTCCAAGCTTCCCCCATTCTTCAGGATGTACCACCATACAAGGCCCTGATAACTGAACCAGAGAACTGCAAGCAGCATGCCCAAGTGAAGTTCATAAGAAGGTAAACACATCATCTTCACTGGACCCAGTTTCTTGTAAACCCAATTCTAGGGGCTGGGGATTAAGCTCAGTGGTTCTGGCATTTGCCTGGCAAATGCAAGGTTCCGAGTTTGATCCCTGGTAACCACATACTACAGTGCTGGGCATGATGGCTCACACCTATAATCCCAGCATTCAAGAAGCAGAGGCAGGAGGACTGCTGAGTTCAGGGCCAGTCTGAACTACAAAGCAAGACCCTGTCTCAAAAAAAAAAAAAAAAAAAAAAAAACATGAAAAGGAAAGGAAAACTTGGCAGCTGTTTCCCACTGTTAACTTGGTGGTGTTCAGTGCAAGTGAAAGGGAGGTGACAGAGCGGGGATTTGTTCAGTGGTTCCCGTGCCTGCTTGGCAAACCAAAGGGCCTGGGTTGGGCCAGGGATTTAGCTCAGTGGTTCCAGTGCTTGTCTTGTAAGCACAAGGGCCTGGGTTTGATTCCCCAGTAACCACATACAATACTGTCTGTGGAGACTCATGCCCAGCAGCAATCAGTACCACATACCACCATCCCGGGTGTGGTGGCTCACGCCTGTAATCCCAGCACTCAGGAGGCTGAGGCAGGAGGATTGCTGAGTTTGAGGCTGAGTTCAGGATCAGCCAAAACTACAAAGCGACACCCTGTCTCAAAAAATAAAAAAAAAAAAAGAAAGAAAGTGAGATGATAGCTGTCACAGATGGCTGGGGAAGAAACGACTTGAGCCTGAGCCTGACTCCGAATCCCTAACACGTGAAAACACTTCTAAAAAAATTATAAAGCATTTCAAACATCCACAAAAAGATCTATTATATACATACATGTATACACTCATACCTCTCGGCTTTAGCAAATCTAAATATTGTGACATATTTGCCGCATAACATCCTTTAAGAAATAAATTACCACAGACAGACTTTGCGCATGCCTTCCTGTCCTCCACTCTCCCCGTTTGACGCTCATGCTTATTGCTTCCTACAGTCCAGACATTTCCACCGCATGCTTAGCCTACCTGGAAATGATGCCCTTCAATGGCTGCCATGGTTTTTTCGTTTTGTTCTTGGTTTTCTGAGATGCAGCCTTGCTACGCAGTCCAGGATGGCTTTGAAACTTCTGTGTAGCATTCACAGGCTGGCCTCATGATCCTTAGTCACTGGACCTTTCTACATCACATTCCCAGTTGTTGTTTTGTTTTGTTTTGTTGAAATACGGTCTTACACTCTAAATTGCCCGGACTAGACTCAAACATGTGATTCTCCTGCCTCAATTTCCCAAAATGCAGGGATTAAAGGTATACATCACCATGCCTGCCTGATGTCTGCTTTCATTATTAATTGTAATAATATCATTTAAAATAAGATCTACTCTCAACACATTTGAGGTGTACAATAGTCATTGTACATAGTGCAATGTAGTGCAAAAAAATCTCTAGAGTTCATTCATCTTATTTGACTGAAACTGTACCCATTATATATTTCTCCCTCTCCCAGCCCTGGCAGCCACCATTCCACACTTTCACTTTATACATTTGACTTATGGTCTGGTATGGTGGTACACACCTGTAATGTCAGCACTTAGGAGGCTGAGACAGGAGGGTTACATAAGTTCAAAGCCAGTCTGAATTACATAGTGATACTCTGTCTCACGAAAACCCAAATAAATAAATTTAATTCTAAGCTATCTCGTGAGCAATCATGTAGAAATTATCTTTCTGTTACTGCTTTACTTCACTTGGCATAACTTCTTGAAGATCACCGTTTTAAAGGATTTATAGTATTCAATTCAGCTGTCTTCAGATGGGCTTGACCCGAGGCTGCAGCACCGTCACTGCAATGTTAGTGTCTGTCTTCTCTGCGTGGCCTTTTGGACAGGTCTTGCTGCATGGCAGCCCCCAGCACCTCCAGGCTCCCAGCTCCCACTTCCTTGGGAAACAGAGGAACGCTGGAACATCTGGCCCAACTCTCATCGAACTGGGCCACAATGGGTCTCACACCCATCTCACACCCAATCCCTCTGCCAGGTGTGTGGATCACAGCCCTGAGCTTGGTGCGGGGCAGATGCCGGCTCTGAGCACCTTTGAATAGCACTGGAGAAGGACTGTTGCTCTAAGGAAAA
>PVIR01030058.1:0-20454 GCA_004026965.1 Petromus typicus
CTGCTGTATCACTAAGTGACAACCAGGTCTCCTTTCTAGAATACTGGACTTGTCTTTGTAACCAGCTTTCACCATTTTCCCTGTGCCCCAAATGAAGCGAGCAGAGTTAAGGGGTGCTGACCTTTCCTGGGGATGCGTACTGTGGTCAAACGCAGAGGCCACGCTGTCCGCTTGCATCTTCCTTCTTCCCTCCTTTACAAGCTCACAGTCCTGAGTGTGTCCTTTCCATCCGAGCGCGGTGCTGGGAGTCAGGAGGCCCCGTGGGCTGCTGTGCTTCTTTCTGGCTCCTGCATAAAAACTGACCCTGTCGTCATTGCCTGCTGCATCTGGGCAGAGCACAGTGCAGGGGAAGCCCGCCGCTGAGCCCTTCCTCATCCAGCCCAGCGGGTTAGAAGGTTCTCCTAACAGGAACATGACTGCATAGTCTGTCATCTAAAATAACTTCGTACCACTGGTATCCTCACTTCTAAAATAAAGGAAATGACCTGAATGATCGCTAAGGCCTTTCCAGGCCTGAACTGCTGTAGGCTGCCTGTCCTGTAATACAAGTGTATAAAGGATGTGAGACTAAGTGCATGTGAAAATGCATTCTAAGCATAATTTAGCATGTTTACAGGTGAATCTTCTTAGAACAAGGAATTTAAAGCATCTTTGTATTGTGTGATTTCATCGTGAGTCATCATTATAGTGAGTGCCCGACTTACCAAGGTTTGAGTTTCAAACTTTCACAGATATGAATAGATCTCACATTAGGAACGTTTGTAGATGCAAATCACAGAAGTAGCTGGCGTGTCTGCCGGACACCATCACCACCGTCAGGCTGCTGTATGCTCACTGTACAGGGCCATGGTGCCCAGCAGTGCAGGGCTGTCAGAGCCCACGTGTCTGGAAGCAGAGGGAGGGCAGTGGTGACGTGGCGGGGACTGCTGGAAAGTGCAGAGCAACATACATTGTACACGTGCTGAAGGTGTGTGAGACTTACTGTGTCAGACTGACAGACAAATTCAGCTTATAAAAATGTTCTCCTGAAATGGGGCGCAGTCATGTGTTCGTGCGTGTTTCCAAGACAAGTTGTTAATTGTTTCATTGGAGATGAACAGAAAAAAGATAAAAGGTAAGAGTAATTTAACATGCTGTCACGGAGAGTTGTAAAACACAACCAAGCACGTGACATAGAGAGCAGGTGGAAGTCGAGTGTGTGGGAAGGAGCCTCCCTTTCCACAGGTCTGTTGGTGGTGGGAGGTGGAGCCCGAGCGCAGGGCTTGTGGACACGCGGGATGCCTGCCAGTCAGACAGGAGAAACGGGCCATCTGGAATGAGCAGGACCTAGAGGGCTTCATCATCAAGCTTTGTTGTCAGTGCGCATGAGGTATGCTGTCGTGGCTGAAGGAAAACAATTGATCAGGAGACAATGGAAATCAGGGATGGAAGCTCAGGTTGGGCAAAATGATGCAAGGCTTTTTATTTGAGGTGAAAGCACATTGGGTACAAAACCTAATTCAAGGAACACTAGTCGTGCTCCGTGGGCAAGTGATTTCATCATCACGTTCTCACAACACAACCTGTACTCTTTAAAGATGCCTAGAGCACATTGGCATGCTACATATCCGTCGCTTTTTAGCTCAGCCTGTTCTAAGCTTATTTTGTTATAAAGCCCCTGTTTCAAATTCTGTCAGTGTCTGGAACATTTGAAGAAGCTATTTCAGGCAGTGAAGTCACGAAATAGGGACCCTCTCAGAGACTCACTGGTGGGTTGAACTCTTTTCCATGTGTCCTTGTTCCAGTACTACTATCAGCCACAGGATGGAGATGCCTGAAGTGTTAGCGCAGGACGAACTTGGTTGTGAAGGCCTCTCCCAGGTGTGGTGTATGTGCAGTCACAGCAGGCTGGTCAGATGGAAACAGCTGTCCCGAAGCAGGGGCGGAGGTCAGGCTGCAGGTAGAATTGTCTGTCCTCCAAATGGGAATGCTGTCTGAGTGGCTGAGTGCTCTAAGCAAGAAAGAACTGGGAGAAAATGGGAAAAAAAAAATCCCTCGGATATATGATTATGAGACTGATTCAGAGCTGGTTATTTTCACTGTCAAAGCCTGAAATCATCCCCCACACACTTGATTCCTTACTGTGCTCTATTTTGTCATTTTCTAAAATAACAATTGTTATCCTTTAACATATGATTTACTCATTTTTTTTAGATTTTTTTTCCTGTCTTCTTACAAATGGAATTAAACTCTAAGGACTGGCACTTGTTGTTCATAAGATATCTCAAATGCCTAGAACAGGGTCTGGCACAGAGCTGGCACTCAGTAAGTTTTTGGTGTGTTGAACGCAGGGTGCTGTTGGTGTTTGTCCATGCATTCAGTCAGGAGACATCGGCAAGACGGAGTCTCTGCAGATGAACTGATGCAGGAGTGTTGGAGGTGGGTGTGGGCCGCTCATTGCTGTGTAGGTGAGAAAGGGCGAGTGCACGAGGGCTTGGCTGTAGCTCTGACTGCACAAAAAAGGAGTGCCGTGATGCTTGGGCCAGATTTTAAAACAGGCGTTGTATCAAGAATTTTTTGGCTATGAGCCAAGTGGGGGCACAGGCCCTGGGTAGAGATGAGACCATGCCCAGGGAAAGGGACCTGGGCTAGCTGCAGTGCTGGGCCACTCGAGCGCCACATGGCCAGACAAGAGCCGCGAGTGAGGCGAAGGCAGAGAGCTTGGATGGCGCTGACACAACAGACTGTTGTACTGCACCACATTGAAAGAGTTCTGTATGGCCATAAGCACCATTAGGAAAGCTGCGTCGACAGCATCTGTCCATGGGCTGAATGTGGGGAGGAGGAGAGGAGGACAGGACGTGACTCTGTCCCAGAAGGACAGAGCTGCTGCTCATTGAGCTGGGAAAGATGGGCCGGTGTGGATTCAAGAAGGAAGGTTAGGAGGCATTCTGGACTGAGTTACTGTGATCAGCCTGGCTGACTTCTAAGGGCACAGTTGAAGGGAGATTTAGACCGAGGTGATACGCACATTGGCACAAAGGTGCCCTTTCCAGCTGCGATGCTGAACTCATCTGCTGTGACTGGGGAGAGAATATGGAACCCTGGCCTGCCAACAGGTAGCTGTTGGGGACACATGGGAAGCACGCTCCGGCAGCTGAGACTAGGCATCCGGAGAGGATGGGAACGCTGCTCTTCTGGAAGAGGAGTGACTGAGGTGTTCTGAGGAGGTGTGAGGAGGTGTGCTTTTCCTCCAGCAGATCCAAATTGTACCAGAGATCTCAGTGTTCATAACACATCACGTTGGCTTGCTGACGACACCGGGGAGCTGATAAATGTTACTCTATTGGAGGCATAAAAATGATGAGAGGGGCCCCATGTTATGATGATTGTACCAAACTGTGGGAGAAAAGGGGAAAAAAAAGTTTCAGTCTTAACAAAAATATTCTAGGTATTAAAAATTTTAGCTCCTGCCCCTTTTGTTGGTAGGTCTGGAGACTGAACTGATGGCCTTGTCCCTACTAGACAAGCACTTTATTAAAAAACAAATAAAACACAGGAACGATAACTGTAGTGAAGAGAGTGTCTGTACTTCGCAGTGCAATGAAATGAGAAGGTTCTTGCTGACCTGTGTCCTTTGTATTATCCACCCACATGAGTTGCATGGCCTTGTGTTTAGAACAGTGGCGTGGGATTGCATTCTACAAAGGATGAGGAGTTATGCAACTTTCTCACCTAGATTTACCCAGATGGGAAAGGCTGGCAGAGGAAGAAAAAACTGCTCCCTGTACCCATTCAGAAATTGTACTGCGATGGAGTTGGCAGCCCAGTAATGTTGCCTTCCATCTGGGTTTCAGGGATATATTTAAGAGACTCGATTTATCTATTCTGTCTCTTGTGGAATATGATTTAACAGTTCAAAATTCATCTTAAAATGATTTGGCTTCTGTTCATGCCAAGATTATTTGGGAAGAAGGCCAAGAAAAAGAGACTACCAACTGGAACCGTTAGTAATCAGGCATTCCCACATCTCCATGAGCACCGGTTTGAGACACCCACATGTCCGCGGTGCACCCGCATCCTGGACCCGGGAGTTCAGGGAATATTGCTTTGTGCATGGTGTCTGCATACTAAATAGGTATGTAAATAAATTAGTGGGACAGAGTGATCTAGTGTTCACATTTTATTCTCAGGATAGTATAATATTGTGCCACAGTGTTTGTGCGGATCATATTAAAGTCATTTTAATTCTGCTGAGCCCTGAATGGGGATCCAGATAGATCTGTGTTCTATGGAATTTCATATCCCACTACACCTAATAGGGGGAATTTGAAATAAAGTTGCAATCATCTGGTAACTTATCACCATTTAAAGATCTGACCCTTGGCTTTCAGTTTCCATTTTCCAACACACAAAAATGTTTTTTTTCACTAATTGTGTTTGTGATAAAAGAGCTCTATAGGACAGCAGCCTACATTTTTAATTGAAAATAGTCTTTCAGTATATCCGTTTAAGATCAAGAATGCCTCATGAGAGGTTTTTAAAGTTATATTTGTTTGTAAGAAAAGTTTAGCCATGCACCACCTGCTGTCATTTAGCTTAGCAGAGGATTATTTGAAAGATCATCTGCTTCGTTCGTGACTGGGCAAAATGGTGTTGGTTTTCACTGGGAGAGGGCGTGATGCTGTGTTTGCACTGTGCCCTTCCTCCCTTTCAAAGCAAAAGCTTCTTCAAATCTGTATCTTATCTTCTCATTTTTATTTTTGGAGCTGATTGACTTTCGTCCAAGTTTTCTATATTCAAAAGCAGCAAACAGTACAGTTGGAAATTCCACCTCAGTAAATTCCCACCTAGTTGTATGTGGTTGCATTAATAATTGAATTAATTATATCATCATGAAAATTTTGTACTCATTTATTAATTTGCATAAAACATGATGCTTAATCTGTTTTGTCTTCGTTACTTTTCCTGTCACCGAGACAAAATACCTGACACCTAGAGTTAGAGGTTTATTCAGCTCAGTTGGTAGAGGTTTCAGTCCATATGCAGCTGGCTCCAAGGGAGGGTGGCCTGGCAGAAGGGCATCACAGAGGAGATGTTCATGGCAGGGAGAAAGCAGTATAAGCAAGAAAGCAGGGGGGAAGACAGGTCTCTTTCTGTCTCTTAGATTGTATCCAGGATACCGTGATTAGGGCGGTGCCAAAGCCATCCGGGGACTGATTGAGTAATCACACACCCTTTCTCCCAGGCCACACACTCTAGATTCAGCCATCTCTGAAAAAGCCCCATCTGTGACCACCTGAAGCTTTGGCATTTTACTTTTTTGCTTTATTTTGTTTTGGTTTTTTGGTACTAGGACTTGAACTCTGGATCTTGAGCTTATGAGGCAGGTGGTGGAACCACTGAGCTAAATCCCCAATCCTTATGTGAGGCTTTGGGTGGTATCTAGACTCAAACCGTAACAACTGGCATTACATTTTATTTTTATCACTAAGTTTTAAGCCCTTCAAAAAAGCCTTTAAAATAAAATATTTAAATTGTAAAATATTTTGAAATATTAATTGGAAAATTATGTGAAATGCCTTCATAGATCAATAATTTGAACTGTTCATTTCTAAAGAAATGTTATAAAAAGAAGCAATATTTTCCAAACTGTGTTTCTTTACATAAAAAACATAATATACTTTGATGCAGCCATACCAATTTTTTTCAGATGTAACACTATAATTATAGTTATAAATCAAAATGCAGTACCTACCTGTAGCCGCTGTCATGCATTTCTTGTCATGTGGTCTGTCTCCCACTCCCTCACACTAGAACTGAATTAAACTCTCATGAACATAACCTGAGTATGGTTTTCCCATTTTTTCTTTCCCTGCTGTTTGACAACCTACTACTTATTTCCTTAATTCTCAAGTTCATTACTACAAAGGAATTTGAACAGGTTTTATCTTTGGTTCATATCTTAGAAGAATCACAGCCCGTGGCTTTTCCCAAGGCAGGGAAACGTGGTCATGGGGTCAGAGGAGCCTCACTGCGGATTCTTAGCACAGAGCGAACAAGGCACAGAGACAGCGCCCCGCCAAGTCTGTGGGTCAGACACTGGCAGCTTGCTGATTTCTGGATTTACCTCTGGGCACTGACCTGTATCTCCACGGGTTTCATGGGATTCATGTAACATGCTGAAGCCTCCAAACTTGAATATCTTTAAACACAGTGTATCTTTTGATTGTTAAATAATATAGAACATTGAAGATGTGTCACACTTTGAAAGTCCGCTTACCTGATTTAGTTTCAGCTGAAGTTAATGCAGAGATTTCAATTTCTTTGCCCAGGATGAACTGTTACCCTCTTGCACGCACAGCAGCATGGTTGAAGAGTCAAGGAATCTCAGTGCTTCCCCACCCTCTCCGGAAGGCGTCCCAAAGTGCTTGGCATTTTATCTTTAAAGAAAACATACACAAGTCTTTGCTGCTTGAGACCTGTCATACCATACAGTTTTAACGGGGTAAAAGCCAATAGAAAGAAGAGGCTAATAGAAAAATAAAAAGCTGTGATTTTGTTAGTCAACTTCAAGGTAAAGTGAATAGTAGTACATGGCTATAAAATGTATGCATTTATTGATAAAAATGTGTGGAGTGTATTCGGAAGACACGAGTAACATACAGGGAATAGAGAATAAGAACCTAGTGTCTCGGTTCCTGTTTCCCAGCCTGAAGATTGCTTTCACAGTGAGAAGTCAGCACGGTCACACCCCACCTCCGGCAGTGACGTCTGTGGGTAGAGAGTCTGCTTGTCTCTGCCTCTCGCCATGTCTGCCTGGTGGCTTCCCTAAAGGCCGTCACCAGTTTCGGGCTAAGAGTCCTGCTCTGTAGCATTTTAGGACTCTTTAGCTTAAACCCATAACTTAGAAACTTCTAATATTGATTTTGCAGATGATCATCACAATAAGCATCAATAGAATTCCAGTTATTTTCAGAATAATGGAGGTTTTCCTGAGCTGTAATGGATCCATAGAAGTAAAAACCTTGTGCTTTTAGGGACTGTTGAGGTTCTACTTGATAAACATAGTTGGAGTAGGAAGCTGCTTGCGAGGGCTGCTGCTGTGCATTGCATTGTGTGGACCCTCGGCTCCCTGCCCGGAGCAGCACAACTGTCCCTCCAACATATCGCCAATCTAGATTAGACAGGCGGATACAGCATGACCTGGTAACTAGTTAACACGGAATATGCAGAAAAGTCAGACGTGTACTTTGTGTGAATGCCAGGGGGTCATTTCATGCCAGCAGGATTCCTCGCATAGTAAGCAGCAGAAGGTAAGACTAACTTCTGACCAAAGGAACAGCCACTGCAGAGGCCAGGTTGATTCGGAACGAAGCAATACTAGGTTCGGACATCATCCTGAGCCTGTGTAGTGACCTAGCTGTGCTGGCCACCGCTGTGCCCTTTGCCCCCTGCTCTGGCTGGTACACTGTTGAGGAAAAGAGCGAAGAGAAGGCCTTCCCAGTCAGAGTAAATATGCTTACTGTCCCTCTGAGGATGTGTAGATGAGTGAACAGCAATGACAGGAATGATAGGGCTCTCTGATCTTGTTCTTGTCCTATAACTTTCCAGTGTGCTCGCTTAAAATTTTATAATTCTTTCAGTGAGCTTTCCTGTATGGCAAAATGCCTGACATAATTTAAAGGAAGAAAGAATTATTTTGACTCACCCTTTCAGAGGCTTCAACCTGTGATCATCTGATTACGCTGCAATGGGCTGGGATGAACATCACGTGGGAAGGGTGTCGCAAAGCCAGGGAGCAGAGATGTGGAAGGAGCCAGACAAGAATGGGCTGGGACCGGACAGAGCCCCCCAGGGCATGCCCTGCGACCCTCCCCTATGCCCGCCTCCTGTTTCTGTCCCTGCCCAAGAAGGCCGTCAAATTCTGATCTCATCAGTGGAGTCACCCACTGGATCGTATTACACAATCGTGTTATGCGATCCAGTCACTTCCTGAAGCCCATGGTCTGACAGCCAAGCCTTTAACACACTTCCGGTCTGATCATTAAGTGAAAAGACAGGATGTACTTCCTCAGATTTTCAGAAAGGTAAACTGGTCTCATTAATTATTTTAATTTATTTTATAAGATTAAGTTTAACTGCCCCATTATTTCAGTTCATCTTGTAAAGTTTTATATTATACTCTGTAATGGTCTTAGTTACTTTTCTCATTCCTGAGACAAAATACTAGATACCCAAAGGTAGAGTTTATAGGTTTGAGTTCATAGTTGGCTGACTCGAAGGTAGTATGACATGGCAGAAGGGCATCATGAAGGAGAAGCAGTTCATGGCAGCAGAAGGCAGCAAGTAGTGACATAGCAAGTGACCACAGCAGCCCGCTCTGTCCCTTGTATTCTGTCCAAGCTACTCGCCTTTAGCTCAGGCCTACTCCAGCCCTCCTGAGCCAGGATTCCTAAGAGCTGGAAGTATTTTCTCCAAGCTACCCGCACTCACACCCAGAGTGAGGCAGCCTTAATCTTACACAGAACTAAATTAGTAAAAATTTAGTGATCACACACCCTGGATCCAGCATCACACACTCTAGATCCAGCCACCTCTGAAAAGCCGCACCTATGACCACATGAGGCTCTGGGGGACATCCAGACATGAGCCATCACAGTAATCTTTATAAATCTTCTACAATTAGCAAGTGTCCTAATATAGTAAAGAACCCCTAATTGGGAATTATACTTACAAGTTTATTTTGGTATTGATTTTTTTTGAGACAGGGTCTCGCTCTGTAGCTCAGGCTGGCCCTGAGCTCAGCCTCAAACTCACATCACAGCAGTCCTCCTGCCTCTGCCTCCCGAGTGCTGGGATTACAGGCGTGAGCCACCACGCTCAGCACTGTGGTATGTGGTACTGGTTGCTGCTGGGCATGAGTCTCCACGCCCAGTATTGTATATGGTTAACCGGGGATCAAACCCTGGTCCTTGCGCTTGCAAGACAGGCGCTGGAACCATTGAGCTAAATCCCCGGCCCCATTGGTATTGATTTTTTTTTTTTTTTTTGAGACAGAGTCTCGCTTTGTAGTTCAGGCTGGCCCTGAGCTCAGCCTCAAACTCACATCACAGCAATCCTCCTGCCTCTGCCTCCCGAGTGCTGGGATTACAGGCGTGAGCCACCACACCTGGCACTGTGGTATGTGGTACTGGTTGCTGCTGGGAGTGAGTCTCCACATCCAGGATTGTATGTGGTTACCTTGGATCGAACCCAGGTCCTTGCGCTTGCAAGACAGGAGCTGGAACCACTGAGCTAAAACCCCGGGTCCTGGTATTGATTTTTAAAACACAATTGTTATGTATTCTCACATCATTATTTGAATACTGTTGCCGTCTCAGCTTCACTTCTTCTAAAATAATAATTTGTGCCTTTTTAAAAAAATCAAGCTAGGACCAAGAAAATCATCTTCCTCTTCCAGCACCCAGACACGTAGACATGCATCCCAAAGACTTAGTAAAATGAGTCATTTATTGTACTGTTTGGGAGAGGGGTGGATAACGGTATTCCAGAGCAAGACTTTGAAGGTTTCTTTATGAAAGAGCTGTGCTGATAATGTAAGCACTAGTTCCCATACCCAGTTGGCTGCCCAGGCTTGTAGAAATCTGTAGCTTTTTACAAAGTGTTTGGGATATTTCAGGAATGGGTTTTAAGTGAGTCCATGGCAGCGTAGAATCAAACGACCTGTACATGGTGCGTGATCAATAGATGTTCTTGGCTGATCAGTGAGTGTTATTACTTCAAGAATCAAGTCTTCCCCCCCCCACGCTCCACGCACGCGCGTGCACACACACGCACACACACACACACACACACACACAGAGACACTCACAGACACCAGTAGGGAAGACAGAATTGACATTCTCAGAATTCCTCGATTTTCAGCAATGCCACGCTAATCCTGGCCCCCGATGCCCACTGCTCATATTCTCCATCTTTGTTCTCGTCCCTCGGTACCATCTCCCCACTTCCCTAAAGGTGATCTCTAGCCCTCTTGTTTGGAAACCTGGGATACTCCATGCCCAGGCCTACCACAGCCCTCCTGAGCCAGGATCCCTGAGAGCTGGAGCACCTGATGCACCTCCAGTGGTTCTGTTCCAGGCTCAGGTAAAACATTCCGTGACTCTGAGAAGCCTGTCCTCACCGGCCTCTCCTAAGGTCCCCAGGACTTCCATCACATTGCTATTGTTACAGACATATGCGCTCAGATACCCTCAGTTGCTGGGGCATCTCCCCTCTGCCGTCCGTCTGCATCCACAGAGTGACAGCTGCTCCCTGCCCGCTGGGTTCTTCCCAACAGTGGCTGACCCCATGCTCCTCTCATATCGATTGTCTCTCCTGTAATTAAAGAACAAGCAATTTTAAACATACAACCACTGTTCTATGGGGTTGACCTGTGTGACATGGTTTTTAATTTTCTGCTTATCTGCTATTCACTAGCTACTTCAGAACTCTGCTTTGTAGGAAGAGTAAGATTTGTGGGAGGAGAAGAAATGTGGCTTTTAAGTTGTTTATTGTGATGAGGGTAAGACAGGAGAAGATTCAAGTCTCTGTCACCTTTTCCTCGGAAACTTCTGCAGGTTGTCTTCATATTTCTTGCATAGTATGTGAAAGTGCCCGGCCAGGGCCTTTGTGCTCTGCTCAGTTTTGCATCCTTAGTCTTTACATGGACTTTACCTGTCACAGGGGCCCAGGGAAGGTGCAGTCCTGCTGTGGAGGTCAAGGTGAGAGTCCTGTCCTGTCCGAAAATAAAACCAGATGCTTCACATCAGTGGATTAGTAGAACTCACACCTTTGCATTTGCAACAACAGGCCTGTAGGTTAAGAATGTCGACATCTTTGCTGAGAAATAGGTGAATTTAGCCATTAGATCAAATAATGACATCAGTAATGGTGGACAGATGGTCTTCGTTCCATTTTAAACTGGGTTTTAGATTTTTAATATAATTTTCCAATATTGACGTCTTTCATGCCCATTAAAAAAAAAAAAACTTTATTGATCATATACTTTGCACTTTCCTGTGAGTTGTTATTGGGCCACAGATATTTTAAGAGAGATAAACTAAGGGAGAATCATTTTAACTATTTCTCATGGAGATCTAAAATATGGACTTTTTAGATAGTAGGTATACATGCACCTGCAGTTATTTTTAATGTTGCCATATTTCATCCCTATTAAAACCCTTTTAAAAATACATTTCTTCTAAATCCTAGTCCTCAAAGCATCCTGTTCCTTACTGCCTCTGTCCCTGTGTCCCTCTCTTCTGAACTCCTGAAAGCTGCTTTCTGAAAATCTTGGGTGTGTGTGAGTCTGAGTGTAGTAGGCTGCTTGTCTCACAGTGTCGGTAGCTTCCTCCTGGGTGGTTGGAAGTTCTGTCATTGCCTCATTATTTTGCAGCTGATGAAATGTTCCACAGGACAGAAAAAATAGCCCTCAACAGTGTGATGCTTCCGTACAGATACCTAGGTGGTGGGAACACCCTGCGCTGTTGTGTTGTACCTGTGTGCCGGTTCTTAAATACATGAGACAGTGTCATGAACGGTGCACATCTGGCCAGGCACTTGGAGCCGGTCACCCCTGGTAACAGCCCCTCCGTTGTCCTGCCGATATCTTCTGTGCACCTGCAGCCCATGTGGCTGTGTTTCTTTTTGTCTGCAGAATGCTGCTTCTGGCCACTTGTACTTTTCCCCTTTTCTGTATTCCAGTCCCATGTCCCTCTACTGAGTGTCACTGGTGGAAGTTGAAACATTATGGGGACTAAGAATTCATGTAAAATCCATCCAGTTCTCTGCCAGGAGTTTAGCTCTGTGGCACCAATTCCAAGCTTAAGGTCATGAGTTTGGTCCCCGGTACCATCACAAAAATATCCAGTTTGCTTGCAGAAGTCCAGTATTAAAATTTAACCAAAGAAAGGACTCATCAGTGCCTTATCTTTAGGGTCCAACCTGATGGGCATGAGTCATCGCCTGCTACTCCGAGAAGCCTCCCATGTTTAAAGAGAGGGAAAGGTGGAGGTGGATCTAATGCTCTACCAATAGCCCAGAGTTTTGGAACATGATCACTGACTGTTCATTGTCGTTGTTTTCATGTTTTTGTTTTTCTTTAGTGTGTTAAGCCCAGCACATCTGGTGAAAGATAGAACTAATTATAGCACTGTGAAGGCAGCCCACTGTCCAGCTGGGTCACCAATATTGCAATAGAGGGAGCTGGTCAGTCAAGTTGGGATGAGTAGTTCCATCATTAACCAGGGAGAAGTCAGAGAAAAGGAGAGTGGTCAGTGTGCTGGATCCCTGGACCATGCGATGAGTTTTACTAATACTGTTCTATTTGGGGATCCATAAGAGTCTCATGCCTCACTAGCACCACGAGAAAGCTGCGGTGGGACCATGGCTTCTGTCAGGTGGGAGAAAAACAGAAGAAAAAAGACTAAACTGGCAGCGTATTATATTTATCACACGTGTCAGCTTTTGCTTAGTGTTTAGAGTGATGTCAGTCACTGTGGCGAGTTGCTTTGAGATGGTGTCTTACAGAAACTAGAAGGCCCAGAGAGTAAAGAGATACAGAAGAACACAGAAAATGCCTTGTAAAGTTCACCGCAGTTGCAGATGCCTTGCGGTAGCAAACTGTTAGAAACAACTGGGCGTTCTTTGCTAGAGGCCTGGCCGCCTAAGCTGGCTGGGTCCGCAGCGGGGTCTCCGCACGGACCCAGAAAGGCTCACACTGGCCGGTTACGTGAGGAACGTACGGAGACAGAGCAATGGCGCGGTGCACCACGGGAAACTGTGCAGATGTGTGTACTTTTGCTTGTGTCTGCAGAGAAACAGTTTAATAGATAAGTAAATTTAAAACTAACTTTAAAAAGTGTGAGAGGAGGAGGGAACAAGGTAGAGGAGACCAGGAAGGAAATAGCTCTTTCCTAAAAAACATCTTGATATCTAGTTCAACTGTCCTGCTAAGGTTTGTTACACAAACTATTAAACAAATTGTATCCAAAAAGAGCATGCTGGTAAACATATAAAAAATCAGACACCAAATCTAACTAACTGTACTTTGTTGGTCATATAATCACATAGATTAAAAATTATTCGGGCCGGGGAGTTAGCTCAGTGGTTCCGGCGCCTGTCTTGCAAGCGCAAGGACCTGGGTTCGATTCCCCGGTAACCACATAACAATACTGGGTGTGGAGACCCACACCCAGCAGCAACCAGCACCACATACCACAGTGCCGGGCGTGGTGGCTCACGCCTGTAATCCCAGTACTCGGGAGGCAGAGGCAGGAGGATTGTGATGTGAGTGGAGGCTGAGCTGAGGGCCAGCCTGAACCACAAAGTGAGACCCTGTCTCAAAAAACCTAAAAAAAAAAAAAAAAAAAATTATTCATTGCCTTAGAACACAATATTTTACCTTGAATTCTCAGTAAGATCTACTCTGGATACAAGAAAATGTTAGGAAAGTTCTAAATTGGCTCTAGCAATTTGAATATTAGTGGTCACATTGCTATGGTCAGGAATTAAGATTTCTCCACCTAAAAGGATAAAGAAGCTTAACCTTTAAAAGGTCAGGTATAAACACTAAATTAAATTTAAATTAGAAATATTGGTGATAGTTTATCTTTCTTTTTAAAAAATGTGTGCTAGATCTGCCAAGATCATAATCTGGGAGCACCTCCTCTCCCATATAGTTTCTTTGAAGACATAGTGAGCCTGAAACCCGAGATGGGACGGTGTTGAGCGAGTCTAGGTTACCTGGCGGAAGCAAAGCCAAAGGGTGGGGAACCAGTGTGGAGCACCCCCGCTGCCAGAGAGTCGGCAACTGGCTCTCAGGGAATGTGTAAAAATGTATAAATTACAGTGACTACACGTAAAGGCCCATCGTACTAACCCGCAGCACTGCAATGCACATCCTCTTGGTCTATTTAAAGGATAATGATGAGGTCGGGCCTTGCAAGGAGTCATAATACTTGTGCAGCGGTGATGTTAGAGTTCATGTCCTCCTTCGGTCCCCTCCCCTCAGTGGGCTTGGTGTCTGACCTTCCACTGACCTGGACTCTGATAGGAAGTACGTGATTTTACCTCCTTTTCATCGCTAGTCACCAGCACCACACCCTCAGCAGAGCTGAGCTGTCTTGTGGATTCCAGAGATGGGTTCTAGTCACACTCCTCATCCTGTCCCTGGCCAAGTGGCACTTTTCTAGACTGAGATCATGTAATAACCCTCTGGCCCTGTCTACCTTTTCAAACTCTCAGGACCATTGTGACCCCGAGATGCCTTCTGACTGTGGATACGGCGAATTTGCAGGGTTTCCTCTGTGATACCACACTCTTAAATGGGCATCTGTGAAATTCCAGCAGAGATTGGAATGATTTCAGCAATATAGAGAAAAGTAAATATTGCCAATTCATTGCCACAGATTGAATGGGGAAATAACCTAATTTTCTTTTTTCTTGTAGCCATGGAATTCCATGAACACTTGCACAGCATAGGCACCAAGGAGGGTCTGAAAGAACGAAAACTACAGAAAGCAGTGGAGAGCTTTACCTGGAATATTACCATCCTGAAGGTATCCCAAGTTGTTTGTGATACGGTGATGTTGCGTTTATTTTGCTCTTGCCTCTCTCCCTTAGGATCGCTGTGTATTATCAGCCACTGAGGCTTCTGTGCAGTCACGGGAGTCCTGCAAGGAGCTCTGCCCTCTGGAGAGGCGCAGAGAACAGCTCAGCCTGAAAAGGCTGGGGGGTCGTCTGTGGTGGGCACAGCGGATTCCGGGAGACACAACAGACCTTCTCATTTTATCTTGGGAGCATTTTAAACGTCGTAAAGGCCAGTTGGAAATAGTATATGTGAGTAGGAAGTATTGATGATAGAGGAATGACTGGGAATGTAAAGATTATAGTTCCTCCCATGTCATTTGATGCTTTAACGGGTAACCTCAGCCTCGGTATGAACCCAGGGAAAAAAGAGATAAGCACATGATCATAGGGGATAGATAAAGGAATTGCCATTTGAAAGAAATTTTCTTTCAAGGGAAAGATGCCTATACTCACATTTACTGCAGCATGACTACTTTTGAAAACTAACTACCATCACTTCTCGGCCTTTTGGCTAAGATCAAGTGTAAAAACTAACCAGTACATTTCATAATAGAAAATTTGTAACAGCAGTAAACACCACTGCACCTGTGTCCACCATCCAGTGACAATTGCTGTTTTTTCTCTATTTATATGTCCAATCTTTCTTTCTACTATGACATGACTTTTAAAATAATTTTGTGTATGTACCTTTAAACCTTCTTGTCTTAGCCCAGTGGTTCTTACAATTCATTACAGTGAATGATAATAACAGAGAAGTTATTTCATCCTGGATTGTAGACATCTAATTGTGGGATTACTTTTCAGTATTCGCCCTCCAAACTTTATGCTCAGTTGATTTCAAGACTGTGAAAATATCATCTTCTAGTTGTCTTTTTTCCCCCTCCAGCTACAGAACCCTTCCTGTAGCTGAAAACAGTTTTCTGATTTGATTTAATAAACGGTGCCCCTTGCAAAGTTAGCCAACTTGCGTTTTCTCACACAAACCCCTACTCATTTTTCTAAGTAAAATCATTTTCCTGCCTTGCTCAAACATTTCCCTTCCTACGCATGTACTTTATTTTTATGTATCTGTAGATCCGCTTAGAAGTTCACTGGTTTGCAGTTCAGTAAACAGCAGGCATAAGAATTTATGATGAAAAAGAATTTGGCTTTACAACTACACGGGCTCGTTCCCTATCCGAGGCAGGGGAGGCAGCACACATTTCCCACAGACCTCAGGAAAAAGCAGCGCAGTGCTTTGTGCCCCAGGGTAGGAACAGGTGCTTACTTTGCTTTTATTCCATCATAGACAGATGCAAAGTTATGGACCCATGTTTCACCAGCCAAGTGTCCTTACTATTCTAGCGTGGTCCCAAGCTATATGAAAGGTGCCTGTTTCTTTTGAATTGTGTTCAGAAGACAGAATTAACACCTCAGACTTGTGTTTATGTAGAAATAAAAGCGCAAGAAGGTATAACAGGCCTCTTTACAATTGGCTGCAGGTGGTTGTTTGAGTGAGGTGGAACGTAAGTGAGGAATGGGAATAGTGGAAGAGATCTGTGTTCTTGGTGTAGTAGAGGCCCTTCTCCATTTCCATGTTTTGGAGGCTTAAGCTTTCTTGAGAAGAAGAGCAGCTCAGGGACATGAAACACGGGTCTGGTCTGAGTGGAGGTCCAGCATTTTCCTGGAGGGAGGGCCTGGAAGGCCGTGAGTACTTCTCGCCACTGTTGGCTTCGAAGTAAGCTTTGAGTAGTGGCGCCTCCCCCCGGATCTGCTTATTCCACAAACTTCTGGGGGGGATTCCGAGGCACAGTGTGCCTTCGCCTTTGTCCTAGAGTCACCCTGTTCCTGTGAATTGCAAAAGCGGGGGGACCAACCATCCTGAACATAACTTTGGTCACCCTGAGGTGAGGCAACTGCCACTAAGAGAAGTCTTGTGTAAGGACACTCATCCCAAATTTAAAAAGAATCTTTCATATTTTGTTTATTTTTTTTAATTTGGAGAATTGTTTTAATATGTAAAAATGAACAAAGGAGAAATAATGTATTCCATGATTATCATAGCCAGATTACCCAGTACTGACATCTTGACGTACATACTTCTCCTGATTTGTTCCTTAAGTAGCATTGATTTGTTGTTGAAAATACCTCTCCATTATCAAGAATGTTTTATTGTAGAAAGGATGAAAGCTTTCACGTGTCCTCAGATCGTCCCTCTGGAGACGTCTTAGGTTGGAGTAACCTTATTCTGAGAACCTTTTAACATGCAGGTGTGTGGATGGATAGATAGATGAGTGAATGGAGACAGATGTCCCTGAGTCCAAGTTGTGCCTTTCTCACATTTTTGACATCTTCTAAATTGATATGTATGTTACAGTCCATGGCATCTTCACATTGTGTCAAAGTTATAGTTGTGGTGATTTTTCTTTCTTAGTGGTAAAGTCAGTGCATCTCATAAACACTCATCTCTCAAATATTAAATAAGATGTGTCAGTAGGTAGCATTCTACTGTAATTTAGAAAATTTTTAAATGTGCTTAATTTTATTTTACTTAACGGAAGAAAAGTGAACCATAAAAAGGTTAAATGAATTGGCAAACAATTTTTTCTATAAAAGACACTCGCTTCCTACAGGATCTCCCTGAGGATGAGAAAAGAGATTGTGAACCCAGGTGTCAGGGCACAGCCTGTGAGAAGCCAGCACTCTGGAAGGCCGAGGGAGGAGGCTCGGAAGTTGGAGCTCAACCTGGGGAATTTAGCACTGTAGAGTTTTAAAGAAGGCTGAGGATGTAGCTTACTGTTAGTATACCCCTAGTGTCAGGGGAGAGAGAGAGGGAGGGAGGCAGGGAGGAAGAAAAGAAGGAAGGAAGAAAAGGAAATGATGGAAAATAATAAGACCTTTTGTTGGATTTTAAAAGTGCATCTATCAGTTAAAAAGTTTACCCCCTGCTGTGAAAGATGAGACTATTAGCTCTGTAATATTTCTAGGCGGGGAATTAGACACACTGTTAGTTTCCCATTGTCCAAATTGAAAATATGCCCATTTGTTCCCAAGACAGCAATTCCTCGCTTTTTGGTATAAGGACAGTATTTAAATTGGTCCTTCAACGCTCGCGTAAGAAGCCACCCCAGCTTTCCTTGGCCAAAGGGAATAATAGTGAGAAAACAGAAAGCTCAGCTGGGATCTTAGACTTGCTCCCTTTGAGTAAATGGACCCAGCTTTCTCCTCTCCGAGTCTGTGAAATGCCCTGTTCTTAGATTTCTCCTGGATAATGACAGAGAGTAAAATCCATGTTCATAGATTTCCACTTTTTTTTTTTTTTTAAAATCTGGCTCTCAAAATCTCACTCCTAGTTGATAGCCAGTGTTGTTCTTTTATTCTTTGCAAACTTTATTGAACTATAATTTGAAAAATAAAATAAAATTGGCCAGGGTTTTTTTTTTTTTTGAGACAGGATCTCGCTTTTTTTTTTAATTGAAATCTTTATTGGTACATTATATATACACATCATGATTGCACTCAACAATGAGAATTTGTACCAGTATATGACACAACTTAATTCTCATTTTTTCCCATAGCCCTACCCACCCTACCACCCCCCCATATACATAAACTTTGTTTCCTTTCTTTTTTGTTATAATCTCATTTTTTTCCCCTTTCACCCTATTTTGCTTTGAGTATTTTCTATTTCACAATATATAACATACAATTCTAGAACTCATTTACACCTTTATTTTCTCATACCAGAGAAAAGATGCAATATTTATACACCTGTGACCTATTTTTTGGAGGTCAGATTGGCCCTGAGCTCAGCCTTGAACTCACAGCAATGCTGCTGCCTCTGCCTCCCAAGTGCTGGGATTATAGGCGTGAGCCACCATGCCTGGCACTGTGGTATGTGGTTCTGATTGCTGGTGGGTGTGAGTCTCCACACCCAGGATTGTTGTATGTGGTTACCGGAATCGAACCTGAGCCCTCACACCTGCAAGGTAGGTGCTGGAACTACTGAGCTAAATCCCCGGCCCAAATTTGCCAGTTTTAAGTATAGAGTTTTCACAAGTGCATATATTCATCCAGCATCCACCACACTGATGGTGGTAGTGCTCCCTTCCTCTGGCTAAAGTTACTTCATGTCCTTTTGTAGTAATATTTGCCACCATTGATCTAATTTCTATATTTTCACCTGTTCCAGAATGTGATATAAATAGAATTATAAAGTAAATAGTGGTTTTTTTTTGTTTTTGCCTGACTTCTTTCATGCAGTGTAATACTTTTGCTTTTATATAAAGTTGATTATAATCCAGGAATCTTTTCTTTTTTAGTATTTCATAATAATGTTCTGTTTTACAGATGAATACATTTTGTTTATACTTAGATCAGTTAAGAGACATTTGAGCTATTTCCAGTTTTTTACTATTATGAATACAGCTACACTGAATTTTCATATACAAGCCTTTGTATGAATATGTATTCTTATTCTCCTTGGGTATATACCTCTGAGTGGATATACTGGGTTATATGGTATACATATATCAGACTGTATAAGAAATTGCCAAATTGCTTTACAAAAAATTATTTCTAGTTTATATTCTTCTCAGTAGTGTTCCATGAGTGTTCAGTTTCTTGGAGAATCTTGTTAACCTTCAGTATTCTTGGTTTAGCCATTTCTTTAAGTGTATGAAGGTTGAACCTACTTTTTTCTGTGTAAGTTCTTTTTTTTAAGATATGATGGGTCTTATTGTGGTTTTCTTTGTTTCTTAAGCTTGGACTCTCAAGAATCTTGAATATGTGGATTTATAATTTTCAACAGGTTTGGCAATTTTTCAGTTATTTTTTACACAACTCTACTTATACATCTACACTGCTTAATACTGTCTCATGAGACATAGAAGCTCATTCAATTGGTTTTTTTCCTGCAGTAATAAAATTTGGTAGATTTTCCTACCAAGTCCTGTTGCCGTCTGTCTAAGCAGCATCGCTCTCTGCTGTCCTGTCTGACCCACTGGAGCCTCTTCTTCCCGCTCCTCACAGCCTCTCCTGTCTCGAACAGCTGCATTGTGTCTGCAGTCGCTGCTTTAGAGCTGCCCCTGCTCCACCGCTCTGCCCCTCAGAGTCCAGCCGCTGTGGCCTCCCTCCCGAGGGCAGTGGCACTGCGGGCACCGGGCTCTGCCGTCCTGCACTGCCTGGGACTTCAGGAGGGAGCTGGGCGCTAGCTGGTCCCTGCTGTCAGGCGTCACGGCCCTGCACTAAGCGAAAGCCCCTGTCTCCTCTGCTCGTCCCACTCTTCTCACTGTGTTTCTGCTCCATTCCTAGCTTTCCCAGTGTCGCTCCTTTCTTCATGTCCTGGTCCTATCCCTGTCTCTCACGGGGTCTAAGTACCCCCTCGTCTGGCTGAGTGTTACAGTGATCAGGGTCGTTACGACTTGCCAAGTCACTGCTGGTAGTTTTAGAAGCTGCTCAGGCATGTTATGCTCTGTTGAGGTGCTGCCTGCAGGGTTTTTAGTTTGGTTGTTTTTCTTTTGCCAGTTTTACTATTTTTTTTCTCATTAGGAATATGGGGAAAGAATACTGCAGTACATTTTAACCTCACCAGCATAATGAAGGAGTCCCTCTACCTTATCTTCATTTAAGTTACTCTGTCTTGGTGATAATTCGTTGCCACTCCTAAAACAGTAGACTCTTCTATAGTAAGAGTCTTGTCTTCACTGGTCTGCTTCAGTTAGCTACCAGGAGCAGAAGCTGGTAGCTGCAGGGAAAGGGCAAGAGGTGCCGCCTGCACAGGACCTTTTGAGAGTTGGAGACCAGAAATTGCAGTCCAGCCTCCGGGAGTCAGAAAGCTGGTGGAAGGAGACCTGGCGGCCG
>PVIR01030059.1:0-20679 GCA_004026965.1 Petromus typicus
CCTTCACCCTATTTTACTTTGAGCATTTTCTATTTCACAATATATAACATACAATTCTAGGACTCATTTACATCTTTATTTTCTCATACCAGAGAAAAGATGCGATATGTACCTATCTGTGACCTATTTATTTCACTTATGAGGATATCCTCAAGGTATGTCCATTTAAGTATAAATGATTCAAACCTATCATTTTTTACTCTTCATTTTTAAATCTGATTTCAACTGAGATCTGTAAACTGGAACTGCTTATTCTATATAAAGAAGCAGATTTCAAAGCAACAAATTAAATCTGGAAATGGAAAATCTCCTGCCTATTAAAATCCTCTATACAATCAGTAAAAATAGTAAAAATCTTACTAAGTGCTAACAGAGTGCCTCGCAGGAGATATGAACTGTCTCACATCTCACTCTGACCCTACGCAATAGGTATTTTTATTACCTCTGTTTTATAGATCGAGAACCTGAGGGCTAGAGAGATTTTGCCAAATGCCACGTTTCTGTTCTCATTGAGAACAGGGTCTCACTTTGTAGTTCCGGCTGGTCCTGAACTCAGCCTCAGACCCAGCAATCCTCCTGCCTCTGCCTCTCCGGTGCTGAGATTGCAGGCGTGAGCCGCCATTCCCCACACTGTGGTACGTGGTACTGAATGCGGGTGGGTGTGAATCACCACGCCCGGCATTGTTGTATATGGTCACCGGGGATCGAACCCGGGCCCTTGTGCTTGCAGAGGAGGCACTGGAACCACTGAGCTAAATCGCGGCCCAAATCTTCTTTTTGAACAGTAACAGCGGAGTGAACTATTGCAGTAGGACAACGTACTGAAGGGTCAGTGTGAGTCTGACAGGTGGCTCGTGCTTCATCCATTCACCATTTGCCTGTTGGCTTTCCTCTGTGTACTCATCATTCCCATTGAGTTTTCAAATGGTAAGAACCAAGAGATACATTGGTTTAGGGTTATGTATAGCACCCTAATTTAAAATGGTGTGTGTTTCTTGTTACTGTTGTGTAACTATTGAACTCTGGAAATCTGCTTCACCTTCGCTGCAAAAGGCTCTATTACTGAAAGAATGTCTTAAGGTGGTCACTTTAAAAATAAATCCAGAGTCATGGATAAATTATTTAGTCTTACAAGTAAAAATTAAATCGTTTGCAGAAGCCGTGTGACTCACTTTCATGTTACATATTATTTGAACTATCGAATACTTCAAAGTAGGGATGCAAACTTGGAGGAGAATCAGTTCTTCCAGGAAGGGGAGCAGTGGTATTTTAGGAGTTCTCCAGGACACACACGCCATCACTTCATCCTACCTTGAGAGAAAAAGTGTAGTTATGGACAGTGAGCACATGGACATCACAGCTGGGTGGGTTTGTTCTTCACCTCCATTCGGATTTGCACTGAGATTAGTTCTTATTTATAGATCTTTTTGGAATATTGGGCTATTACCATCCCTAAAAGTGTTTCGGGAATTTCCAGTGATAGCTAGACTTGTGTTCATGCCTTTTAGGGCTCACTTACATACTATAAGACTGAAGGACTACAGTGAGTAGTGAGTAGCTGTAGTGTTTAGAAAGGAAGAAAAAGTTTCCCAAGCTGGTCTTTTTTATTTTTTCACTGTGAATTGTAGAATTGCATGCAAATTTAGGATGAGCTACAGTCCCATGATGGGTTTACAGAAAACAGAATTCCTGGGTTTATTTTGACCACAACTTCAACCAGAATTGACTTGATAAGAGTCAAGTGGATTGAGTCCTGTTATGACTTTGCATCTAAACGCTAATGCATTCACCGATGGGGCTTTCAGACCTGATTGGGTATAGGGCATGTGATGCTACTAGGACTAAGGGAGTGTGCTGCTAAACTAGTTTCACTGATTGGAATCAGCATGGTTTTGGGTATAGATGATGGACCCTCTACCGTGTGTGTGTGTGTGTGTGTGTGTGTGTGTGTGTGTGTGTGTGTGTGTGTGACCAATCAGTAGGTTTATAGCTTGGATGGAATGTAAAGGGAGAGAAGGAAGGCAGGTTTGCTGCTGCTGCTTGCTGCTTCTCCAGCTCCTGCCTGCTCACCATAGACTATTTTTCCTGTGCGATCTTCCTGTGCTGTGCCATCCTGCATTGGAGCAAGCCGACTATGGATTGAAACCTGTGCAAACTGTGAGCTGAAGTAAATGTTTCTCCCTTTAACTTGTGAGTATTTTATATCAGCAACAAGAAGAGTAACTAAAGTAGCCCCAGTTTTCTGTATTAAGATGAAATTCCTGGGTGGAGAGTGACTTTTATTTCCCTGGATATTCTGAGAGGTAATCAAGTGAAGAGAGAAGAAATTAGAATTAGCTTTTTGGGAGAAAAGCACCAAGACTCAGAATGTCCATATTTCCTACTACCACTCCCCTTACTTTTTTTGTTTTGTTCCAACCACATCTGACAACATCAAAATGCTGCTTATCATAACTCCTTCTGCTCTTTAAGTAGCAAGATGAAGTTAAATTCCTCTTTATAGAAAAGCATGAGGCTGTAGATGAAAGTTGTGCCACAGACAAGGGGCTGGTCTTTGATAAACTTTTCTTTCTAGTCATTTTATAAGCAGTTTCTTTTTCTCCTGTGTGGAAGATTTGATAGCCGGAGGCTTCTCCTGCTACGCTTTCTTTAGAACTGCTGGACAATATAACAGAGTCTGGTGAATGCTTTTAAAATGCATAAATGAGTTTATGCAAAGGTAAAGAAAAGTTCAAGAAGACAAAAACACAGAACTGAAAACCAGGGCAGTAAGCTATGAAACCTTGCTCAGCAGCAGTGACCGAGGGACGCCCAGGTCCCAATAGGGGACTATTCTCAGGTGCCTGCCACAGATAGCAGTTGGCAGTCATATGAGGACAGATGTGGAGAGCTGCAAAGGAAGGGTAGCATGAGAACACAAGTGTCCAGCACAGACAGGCGCCAGTAAGACTTGTCTGACTTCAACTGGGCTACGGGGCTCTGGACGATTCTCTGAGGAGCTCACAGCCATGGATATGGCTTTGGGTCTTGTGATTTTCTCATGTAGTTTCTTTCATTCTTTTGACCCACAGCCCCCAGTGTCAGAATACTTTCTTCTAGTTTTTGATTCTTACTTCAACCTGCAGCCCCTGAATACTTTGCAGCACCTTATTATGTAGCGCCATTTAGTCCCGCTTTACCTCAGCTCCTGCCCGATTTGATTTGTCTGGGGCTTCTTTTCATAACCATAGTAACCTCAGTGCATCTTTGAACCCAAAGAACCAGTAGTCTGTGATGAACTTTGCCATCCCAGAATCTGACAGGGCTGGAGCAGTAGAGTTCTGGCTTTGTTTTAAAAACAGTATCTGTCCATTTTTATTTAATTGTGCTGTTTTATCTCTTGGGAGAGAAAAGGGAAGATATTTTCTACCATACAAGGGAGAAAAGCAATTATTCTGTTTTAAAAGAAAGTTAGATGGTAACCACTATGTCATTTTCTTTCTTTTTTTATTATTAAAAAAAATTTTTTTTTGAGGCAGGGTTTCACTTTGTATTTCAGTTTGGCCCTAAACTCACAATGTAGCCCAGGCGAGTCTCGAACTCACACAGCAATCCTCTTGCCTCTGCCACCCAAGTGCTGGGATTACAGACATGAGCCACCACGCCCGGCATACTGATTGCGGGTGGGTGTGAGTCTCCACACCCAGCATTGTTGTGTGTGGCTGCCGGGGATCAAATCTGGGACCTTGCACTTGCAAGGCAGCCACTGGAACCACTGAGCTAGATTCCTGGCCCTCCATCTCATTTTTGTGCAGCATGAAAACCCTGGTGAAGTGAGACATCAATAAGGAAGAAACGTGAAACATTTTCCCCCACAGTCATGGAATTTGAGTGGTTAAAAATGAATTGATATGAATTATTTGATTTCCTTTGTGTTCATCCAGGTGTCTTAGAAGCAGTATATTTATTTCTGTTTGGTAGGGATGAAGGTGGATACACTCCAGAGTCCATGCCAAAGACTTTACTAGCTAGACTAAGGAGATCTCCTGAGGCTGGGAAGGATTTTCAGCTTTTGTGCACTTCAAACACTTCTTGAAGCTGGCTTTCTGAAGAATTCCTGATACTGTAAATTTTATAGCATTTATGGTATAAAACTCTCATTTAGGAAAGACTTGCTTGGTCTCTTCAAATATTCCCATTCTCCAAAGGATAAAGCAGACATGATGTGAAACAGAATCACAGGTACTCCCGCCTCTCTAAGAATATTCTGAAAGCAGCCACGTGATGGCAGCAAACGACACGTTTTTAGCAGAGATTGACTCGCTTTAGTCCTGGTGAAACAAGGGACTCTGCCCCTTTCTGAGTTTCTCGGTTACTGCCGAATTATGCACCATTGCCTTTGTTGTTAGTGGAACTTTTTGAAGGAATCTACATGCTAACTACATGCTAAGCACTATTTTGTGAAGTGCTTGGCCCCTTATGTGATACTTTGATATAAGCTTAAAGACAGTGCATATAAACATATGCATACATTTATATTTATGTGTTTATAGATTTATTCCATACGACAGTGATAACTACTGTGTTTAGCAATGAGGATAAAAAAATGCAATTGTGAACTTGAATGAGTTTCTAAAAAGTCCATATTTAGAGTAGGCTATGAAGACGCTAATGTTTTCTCGTGTCAATCACTAAACTGTTTTGTTGTGCCTGTACTAAGCTTTTCCAGAGATATTTTGCAAATATCAATGAATACATCAATGTGTGGTATTACAGAGAGAGAACCTGAGATATACGATAAAGTGATGGATGTGATTTTGAAAATAATTGGTGTAATTTTTGCATTTATCACTTCGATGAAATGAAGGTATGAGTTAGATAGTGGGTACAATGAGAAGAGAAGGGATTTTTCTCACTGTCTTGCTCCCCCTGATAAATTTTAATAATATGGAGGATTCGTCTGGCTTGGTGTGGTGAGGACCGTCACCAAGTGTGATCTGATGGTGGCTACTGGACACAGTCAGTGGCAGGGCGGAAGTGTTGGTATGGACCTTTTCTAAGATCTGAGACACGTGCTTCTCCTAAGGCAAAGAGAAAAGAAAACA
The DNA here is from genome assembly GCA_004026965.1 of Petromus typicus. Classification (NCBI taxonomy): domain Eukaryota; kingdom Metazoa; phylum Chordata; class Mammalia; order Rodentia; family Petromuridae; genus Petromus; species Petromus typicus. Next base: position 5,085 of record PVIR01030059.1, read on the forward strand.
CAAGTGAGAGGCTGACTTCGACTTAGAGGGATGAATGAACTTGTTCAAAGTAGAAAGGTTTTAGAGTCCATGCACATAGCTGGCCTTGGCCTTGGCCTCTGGAGCTCTCATATTTATTCCCGTTTCTAAAAGAATGAGTCCATACGCGTGTTACACATCATGTCTGATTTATAGCTTCAGTTTCTATTACCAGAGGTGTACATTTCAGCACATTATTTCTTCCAAGCCTGAATTACCTTTTAATGGAAAAAATTCCAGATGAATTTTCACTGAGGACAATATTTTTAAAAACAGTTTTATCTAAATTTAGGCTTCTCCAAATCTTCAGTAATGTTTTCAGATTCCATATCTGAACCTTTTGTTTTCCCCATGCTGTTAAATCCTTGGCACATAATTCTACAGAATTACGGAGTGGATTTGCGGTGCGTGACCCAGTGGTCACTCCTGAGCCAGGAGTCACTGGCAGGGGGTCACTGCTGCTGTGAAGAGCCATGATTTCTGTGTATTGCTCTTTTAGCAGAGAGTTGGTTACCTTGCTACTATTGTTTATACTGCCAGCATCCTTCTGAGATAGAAATACTGCTTTTTTAAAAAAAAATTATTCAAATTTTTATTGATACATTATATATACACATCATTACATTCAACTTTAAGAGTTTATACCAGTATATGACATGACTTGATTCTCATTTTTTCCCATTTCCTCACCCACTGTAACGCCCCCACCCCTATATACATAACCTTTGCTTCCTTTCTTTATTATTACTAATCACATTATTTTTCTCCTTGTTATTTATCCCTACCTCCCATTTCCCTTTAAATATTTTCTATTTCATAATATCTACCATACATTTTACAACTCATTTACAACTTCATTTTCTCATACCAGAGAAAAGATATGATATTTACACCTCTGTGACCTATTTATTTCACTTATGAAGATGTCCTGAAAGTACATCCATTTGAGTATGAATGACTCAATCTTATCATTTTTATGGCAGAGTAATACTCCATTCTATAAAAGAACCACATCTTCTTTATCCAGTCTCCAGTTGATGGACATTTTTGTTGTTTCTAAGATGTAGCAATCACAAACCAAGCTGCTATAAACATGGGTGCACATATGTCACTGTGATATGAATCTTTTAATTCTATTGTGTATATACCTAGCAGAGGAATGGCCCAGTCAAATGGGACTTCTAGTCCTAATTTTTTCAGGAATTTCCACACAGATTTCCACAGAGGTTGTACGAGTCTACATTCCCACCAACAGTGGAGAAGGATTCCTTTTTTCTCCACAGCCTCGCCAACATTTATTGCTGGCTAATTCTAAAATAGCAGCCATTCTCTGTGGAGTGAGGTAAAATCTCAGTGTTGTTTTCTTTTGCATCTCTCAAATGACCAGTGATGTTGAGCATTTCTTCATATACTTCTTAGCTGCTCTTTCTTCTTTCTCTGAAAAGTGTCTGTTCGTTTCAGGTGCCCATTTTTGAATTGTGTCTCTAAATTTGGTTGGGTTGATTTTCTTAAAGCTCCTTATATACTCTAGATAGTAGCTTTTTGTCAAGGACATGGTGAGGGCTGTTATGATCCCCAACTTGAAACTATACTGCAAAGCCATTGTGATAAAAACTGTATGATACCACCATAGTAACAGACCTGAAGATCAGTGGAGTAGGTTAGAAAATCCAAAAACAACTCCAGACACACTGAGTCACCTCATCTTTGACAAAGGAGCCAAAAATCCTCAAGGGAGAAAAGATAGCCTCTTTAACAATTGTTGCTTGAAAAACTGGGATTTAACCTGCCAAAGCTAGACCTATTTCTTTCACCATGTACCAAGCTAGAATCAAAGTGGATTAGAGACCTAAATATTAAAACACAATTACTAAACGTGTTCCAAAACAGGGTAGGTAAAACTCTTGAAGACATTGGCTTAGGGGAAGACTTCCTAAAGAAAACCTCTATAGCATGAGAACTAGCAGAAGAAATCAACAAATGGGATTTCATGCTATTAAAAAGCTTCTGCACAGCAAAGAAAACCATCAACAGAGCGAAAAGCCCACCCACAATGTGGGAAAGAATGTTTACCAGCTATTTGTTAGAAATATTTTTGTTTTGTTTTTGAGACAAAGTCTTGCTTTTATTATTCAGGCTGGTCCTGAACTCAGCCTCGAACTCAGCAGTCCTACTGCCTTTGCCTCCTGAGTGCTGGGATTACAGTCATGAATCACTGCACCAGGCACTGTTGTATGTGGTTACTGGGGATCGAACCTGGGCCCTTGTGTTTGCTGGTGCCGAAATCACTGAGCTAAATCCCCAGCCCTTATTTCTTTGTTTTTATAGATCCTAAATTTATTTTGGGGAATAGTAAAAGAAATAGTAGCCATTTTTGTGTAACGTTAAACTTTGGTATGACTTAAACTAAGAAACTGATATTCAGCGATTGACTTGAATTGTAGAAAATTTTAAAATATGTAATATTATTTCCAAAGCTATGTATTAAAACACTGCGTTGAGTAGGGTTAGAGAGATGTTTGGGAGCTGGGCAGGAGCGGGCTGAGCTCAAGTTTTAATGAGACCCAGAAGTTCTTGAGTCAATAGCTGAGAAGCTTCGTTGGGCTGCTGATACAAAGCTGAATGCAAATTCGGCTGGAGTGGTGCTTTAAATAATTTGTTGGCTTCACTCTTAATTAGGCTAAACATTGACTTGCTTGTTCAATTAATTCACAATAATAGCATCATTAATTACTGAGGCTGGGAGTAAGGGGCGAAGCCAGTTGTGGAGAACGAGCTAGTAAGAAGAGAAGAGCTGGGAATGAAAGGCTGAGTGTGCTGGACCGGATGGAGGCACCTGGGCTGCCAGGAGGGAGGGAGAGAAGAAGAAGGGAGAGGGGAGAAAGAGAGACTTAATTATCCGGAGAAATCCGAAACAGAGTTTGATGTCTTGTTTTCAGTGCTGCTGGTTTTACTTCGCTTGGTTTTGATAGTATAAAGAAAGAATAACACCGTTGATTCAAATCACCACATAGTCAGTCAGTGTTGTCTGAATCGCAGAAGTTTTCAAACATCATTGAGAAACGATCGGTGAAGCATCCTTGTTAGTCTATGAAAGTACATTATAATCTTTCCGGAATCAACATTGATTTGACAAATCTGACATGTTCGGTGGTCATTATTCATCATTAGGGTTAGTTCCAACTTCCTCACTAAATATCCTGCCAGCTTGTACAGGAGAGAAATTCTAACCCAGGAAGCAGGATACCTTGATGTTAGCCTCACCTTAGCGACCTCCTGGGGAAAAATCACCTGGAGGATTGGAGGGTCCCTTCATGCTTTAGAGGTGGGCAGTTATTGTGGCTTTGTCATAGGATCACTGTTGTTGACGTCGTCACGTCGTCATCATCATTGTTATTGGCCTCGGGGGAATATGCGCTTCTAAAGTGGAGACACAGACCGGATCCAGGGAGCTCCAGGATCAGCTGCTGTGAGCTTTGTTGAGTATGGCAGGCAGTGCAGGGTGGTAGGAACGGTGTGATCTTTTAGAGATACCCTTTAACTCGTGACCTTGGGCAACCTCACTGCTGATCCTCAGCTTCCTCAGGTGTACAGTGGGATACTAGTAACTCTTAATGTTGTGGGAAAGAAGGCCGTGCATGGGAAGCAACGGTAACCACGCTTACCCTCTAACGAGCTCCTGATAAATGCTACTTGCTACTAGAACAACAGAAAAGATATATTTTAGTTTCTCAATATTTTAGTTCTCTCTCTATTGGTTACTATGAAAATAACAATAAGTACTTTGACCAATATAATTAAATAGCATGAATTTTCTTTTTGTGTGCTTTCTGCAAATTTGGTAAGCACTATATCACTGAGCTACATCCACAGCCTCAAACATCCAATCTATGGCAAAAATCTTCTTACATTATTATGCTGTCATACAGAGTGTTACTCATTCCATGCACACGTGTCCAAGTGAACACCTGGCACCAGGAAGTCATCAGTAAACGTGAATTTCCTGTGCATGATATATAATGCATAATATAGAACCATAAATACACTCTACTTATTGTGTGACATTTGCACATGGAGTATACAGCACCGAGCTCAAATGCTATTGGAACTCATCTTTATGAATGTATATAAGCTGTTTCTTATTTTATTTTGCGTCAATGAAAGGAAAATGTACAAATCTAGTATTTCATTAGAGTTCAGAAGAAAAAAAAAATCATGCATCCCTTAGCTTACTAAATGATTATTTGGAACTTCAATGTTTTTGGAAAGAGACAACATTGGATGGGATTATGGATGACATCATGGGAAGTGGGCGGTGCCAGAGGCTGTGCTGGCATATGCATGTGTATCTGTGGTTAGGCCCCGTGTCCTAATGAACGTTTCTCTCCTGAATTCCAACTTCTGGTGATCAAAATGCAAGAAATGATTAATTTCCAGACAGAAAGCTGCTGCATATGATAGCCTGGGGCGTGAGGCTCACCAAAGTTATTCTGTCTAGTTTAACAAATTAGCAAGAGGTGGCCCGGCACCATTTAAGGAATGCTGTTTCTCTGACAGATGACCCTGTTTGTACCCAAGTACTGTGTCATTAGGATTATAAACTGCTTTACCTTCTTACGCAGTTGAAATGAGTAAAAAACACACGGAAATTGGTCAGTCCAGCGGAAGGTCCGGGGGCGCTGCACTTCGCATCTCTCCTGGACGCCGGGGCAGTGGTTTCCTTTCTGTGCGGGCGCTGGTACCCCGGGAATAGTAACAGGTGGACGCAGCGAGTGAGGTGTGCAAGTCACTTTTTCTTCTGGGAAAGCAGAAAAGGCGTTTTCTGATGACAAATGATGAGATCATGAAGGGAAGAATTGGAGTTTAAAAGGAAAAAAAAAAAAAAGATATCATTAAACTGAGCCCTAGTTTGAAAGCTTCTGGGCCTAACGCTGCACGTAGCACATTTCCTGCCTGGGGTGGGTTAAAGCCGGAGTAGGGTAAATCATGTGGCTGTGTCGCTACATGAGCTCTTCCATCACAGCTTGGGATGAATCCCGAATGAAAAGTCATGGTCTGTGTAAACGCACTGCAGACTATTGTATTCGCTTCACACCTGCGAACTTCTCACCTGTCCGCAGAGGTCCGGGCAGTCGAGACAGGGACACTCACTCCTCCGTGACTTGTGTATGCTTTGTCCTTACTGGTGTTCTTAAGTGTGTTTTACACTTGCTACACTTTGTCCACATGTTCAAATTGTCCTCAGGAGTCTGAGACTCTTCTGCTTTTATTAAATATATGTCGAATACTTGGAGAGCTAATAAATGGAGGAAGTGTCAGTAAAAACACTTACCTTTTAAATTTCTATTTTTTTTTCCTTTCGATTCTTTCTCGCTAGCAAGAGAAAAAAGGGGAACTCTTTCTATTCTACTCTCTGACTCCCAAACAAACTCTAATGAAAAACAATACATTAAAAAACATACACATTATGTAAAAATAAAGGCAGTTCTGTTAATGACACCATAGAGGAGAAGACATCGACTTTCATGTCCAAGGCTGCTTTAAATGTATGACCTTCTTACCTAAAGTCAGTAGGAGCAAACAGAAATGAGGAGGGAGAGAAGGTCATCTTGGAATATTCTAGAAGGAAATACTGGCCTTGGTGGACTCTGAGCATCCACAGACAGCTGCAGCTAACTTCCAGTATATTTAACTTCAAGTATTCTTTTATTTTATTTATTTTTTTAAATTGAAATCTTTATTGGTACATTACATATACACATCATGATTGCACTCCACAATGGTAATTTGTACCAGTATAAGACACAACTTAATTCTCATTTTTTCTCATAGTCCTACCCACCTTACCAGCCCCCCATATACATAAAATTTGTTTCCTTACATTTTTGTTATAATCTCATTATTTTTCCCCCTTCACCCTAATTCACTTAAGTATTTTTTATTTCACAATATATAACATACAATTCTAGAACTCATTTACATCTTTATTTTCTCATACCAGAGAAAAGATGCAATATTTACCTATCTATGACCTATTTATTTCACTTATGAGGATATCCTCAAGGTATGGCCATTTAAGTATAAATGATTCAAACTTATCATTTTTTATGGCAGAGTAATACTCCATTGTGTAGAAAAACCACAGCTTTTTTATCCAGTCTTCAGCTGATGCACATTTGGGTTATTTCCAAGACGTGGCAATCACAAACTGAGCTGCTATAAACGTGGGTGCACATATGTCAAGTATTATTTTAAAACAAAAGGACTGTTTTAAGGTAGAACAGGAGTACTGCTAAATGTACACAGTATATACGAAGTGGAAAAGAAAGTCATAGGAATCCGTATGAGGCTCCATGTGGTACAGAACTGTCTCTAAGCAGAAACTGGTGACAGCATGAGGCCCTCGCAGCGCCAGGGGAGCAAGTGCAGAAGCACTTCTGCCCTGAATCAAGTCCAGACAGACCTGCGGCCTCCGCTAATACGGTTATTAAGGCAGCCTCATGAGAGGCTCTTCTGCAGCGCACCCAGGTTTCAGACTTGCGTAAACTGTGGGATCATAAGTGTGCTGTGTAAAGCTGCTATATTTTGTAATAATTTGCTCCTCAGAAATAGATAAATGGGCACATGCGATTTAAAATAGTGTGTTGTGCATGATGAAAATGCACAGAAAAAAACCAATAGGTGCATCACACACACACACACACACACACACATGCAGAATGACCACACAATCCCCCGCGTGATGGGTAGGAGTTTTCTCCCTCCAACACACACTAGTTTTGCATTCTTTGTCTTCTTCTGGAAGTTTTATTCAGTGATGATGATGATGGGGGGCATGAAAGTAGTCATATAGAATATTAGCAAATACAGAGAACTCACTCTCAAGCTTAGTGACCATCATTGTTTTACACTGTATGTTTGGGAGAAGCACTACTGATTCTTTTACTAGAATAGAGATTTTCTTCTTATGAATTTCCAGAAATGAGACCCTCTAAAATGTGGAGGGCATCCTCAAGGACATTCCTAACATTAGCCTTACAGTAAATGGAATGTGCTCTGCTGGCTGATTCTTTTCTTGTTGGTCAATATGGTCTCTATTCTGGTTTTAAGGACTAGGCTAATTGTAGGTCTGAGCCTTGTTAATGTCCAAGGAGAACTTGTATACTGGACTTTTTCAACAACTTCCAGTATCAAGACAAAGGACTTTGTCAAATTCCTTCTGCAGATGGTCATCTTTGGGGTCTGGTTTCAAATTCTATTTGTAATGAAGTAGGAAAAGTAATTGGCCAATAACATCTTAACGTTTTATGGTCATGTTATTTTTATTTATTGTGTAATATATATATAAAATTATCCATTATAAAAAGGTAAATATTCAGCTTGTGAAGTGCCTGAAGTAAGGTTACTTCCAGGTTAATTAGAGTATGCTGACGTTACTGCAGGCAAACATTTGTGAAATTATCTTCTGTCTTTCACACAGTACAATTTTTGGTGCCGTTGGATCATGGGTGCTGTACACCACTTTAATTTAGGAGTAATGGTGCAATGTTATTTCAGTTTGGCATGAGGAAATACCTGTATTTAAAGCTGTTTGGAGACTTGGCAGTTTTTACTGCAGTCTGCACACGGATGAATAATTCTTACTAAAATCACTTAGCACTTCCTTGTGAGCTTTGTGTGACACATAGATTTATGTGTATATCCTTTTAGTAGGAAATGAGTTTGAATTTTAGCTTTAGGAGCTAAGAATTATATTGCAAATGGAATATAAAAAGATACAATAAAACTGTTCCAGCTGGTAATGCCACAGCGTCGCTAATCAGAGAAGGCACAACAGCCCTACAGAATTATCTTTTACATTTTGCAGAACAAAGAGGAAGATGCCTTTTAATTGCCTTCAAGAGAAGACGGTAGCAAAGTATTGTTCGTGATGGATGTCTCTTAGTGTGCAGTGAAGATTTGTCATCTCTTTAAAAATTAACTTAAAATTACATTCCCACCCGCATGTGAAACTGTTGGAGGCTCCCAGCACCCCTCTGCTTCCTGTGCTCTGAAATCTGTCAGCTTGCTGATGACTCTCTGTCACCTGCGCTTTGCAGCCACGCTCCTTGCGCTGAGTCTTGCCGTGGTGCTGGATGTGTCGGAAATTCTCGGGGTCTCGTGGCCTTTTTGTCAGACCTTCCAGTGGATGTGTCTCAAGCCTTTAGTGTACCTGCCTTCCTTCCGGTCACTTGACACCACCATTCCTGCCTCTGAGAAGCACTCGGATTCCTTGGTTCCCAACTCCGAACTGTCTCCTCAAAAGGCGCGGATGGTCAGTTATCATACGGCCTCATCACGCAGGAGCCTGGTTTTCCTTTGTTACTCTATCCAAGTTCTCATCGGGGACTCACCTTCCCAGGTTAACGAACTATCCATAAGCGCACAATTCTAAATTACACACGCCTGTCTGCTTTTCTCTGCAGCTGGCTCTCATAACACCTGCTGGAAATACCCATTCAACTGTCTCAACAATGGTTAACTTCTGTAATCCAAAGCTGAACTGGCCTTCCCTGTACCCTCTCCCATTTTTCCTCCTTCAGACCAAGGAATAGCACCAATATCTGCCCAGTGGCTGAGGCCAGACCCTTACATGTTAGTCATTCTTTCTTGTCCTCTCTTAGCTCCTGCGCGTAGTAGTCACAAAGCTCACTTGTTGTTCCTGCCGAGCACCTCTCAGATCCATCTTCCTAGGTCCCTCTTTACTGCTGCTGCATTTGTCACCTCTTCCTGTGATGCCTCAGGGGCCTCCCTTTCTCACTGCCTCTACATGGTAACAGTTCTCTAAAACACGATGTCCCAGCTTCTGACTCCCCTGTGGGCGATCAGTGCTTTCACAATGCAATCCGAAGTTCTGTCTGCGGCTTAGGAGACTCTAAATAACACTGCCCTAGCTTACCTCATTATTCTGAACCTTCATTATTTTTGCCAAAAGATGAAGTTCCCTGCAAAAGGAACTTCTTTTAGTTTGAACAATAGGACAGTCTGGCATCCGGGTATCAAAACCCATGGAATCCTCACTCTCCACCCCTGTACCAACAAGGCTGGCATACTCATATTGCTTGTTTATGTGTCACCTCAGGCATCACTTCCTCTGAGAAGATTTAACACTTTAACATCACGTAAGATACTCTGTGTGTGTCATAGCATGTGGCCTTATCCATACCAATACATTTGTCACACAGAGTCTTATTTCTCAAATGCTCTCTTGATGAAAGGTATACTTTTTATTATAAGAAGAATGCTTCACATGTGATCTATCTTCTTAAGACATTTTAAAATATATAATTCAGAATTTTTATAGGCACAATTTCATATAACAGATCTCTAAGACTTAATCATTGTCTCACATGACAGAAACTTTATACCCACTGATCTGTAACCTCCTCTCTGCTACTCCCCACAGCAAGCACTGTTATATTTTTTCATTCGCATGTTTGATTACTCTTAGATCCGTTGTGTAAGTGGAACTGTATTGCACTGGTCTTCTTTGACATATTCCCCTTCACGTAGTGTTATCAAGGCTCATTTACATTGTCCCATAGGGCAAGATTTCTGACTCATTTTTTTGATAATCCATATCTTCTTTATCCAGTCATGGATGGATATTTAGGTCATTTCTATACCTTGGTTCCTGTGAATCATGTGCAGTCAACATGGGAATAGAAATATATTTTCTTCAAGGTACTGACTTTATTTCCTTCAGGTATATATATTGAGGGGTGGAATTTTATTCTGAAGAAGCTTTATACTGTTTTACATGGCAGTTGTACTGTTTTACATTCGCACCAACAGTGTTTAATGGTTACAGTTTCTCCACATCCTTGTCAATACTTGTTATCCTTTTGTTTTTGGGGGTAGCCATTCTCCTGTGTAAGGAGATGTTGGGCTTCAAGTTGCATTTCCCTGATAATTTATGATGTTGGACATCTTTTCATATGTGTGCTAATTGTTTGTATATCTCCTTGGGATAAATATTTATTCAAATCCTGGGCTGGGGATTTAGCTCAGTGGTTCCGGCGCCTGTCTTGCAAGCGCAAGGGCCCGGGTTCAATTCCCCGGTAACCACATACAATACTGGGTGTGGAGACTCACGCCCAGCAGCAACCAGTACCACATACCACAGTGCCGGGCGTGGTGGCTCACGCCTGTCATCCCAGCACTCGGGAGGCAGAGGCAGGAGGATTGCTGTGATGAGAGTTGGAGGCTGAGCGCAGGGCCAGCCTGAACTACAAAGCGAGACCCTGTCTCAAAAAACAAACAAACAAACAAACACAAAAAAACCAAATCCTTTGTCTGTTTTTCAGTTAGTTTTTGTTTGTAGTTTTCACTACTGATATGAAGGCATTTCTTATTTGTTTTGATATTAACTCCCTTCAGATATTTGTATTGTCAAATATATTCTCCCACTCCTTCATCAGTGTTTTACTCTCTTCTTTCTTTTGTCTGTATTTGTTTTTGTTGCCTGTGCTTTGCCTCCATACCCAGGGAATCATGTTGCTTTCATCTTTTATTTTCTTATAGATGATTTTTGGTTTTAGATCAAAGATCCTTTAATCTATTTTAAATTATTTATAAATGGTAAAAATAAGGCTGGAATTTTATTTTTTCCATGTGCATATACAGTTTGTCAGTATCATTTGTTGGAAGAGACTGTTGTTTCCTACTGTGTTTTCTTACCATCTCACTGAAGATCAGTTGAGTAAATATACATTTTTCCTGCCTCTTTGTTCTTTCCATTGGTCTGTATGTCTGTCTTTATGTCAGTACTATACTGATTTAATAATTACAACTTTGTAATGTGCTTTGAATCAGGAAATATGATGTTTGCAGCTTCATTTATTTTTCAAGATTACTTGGCTTTTCATATCTTTGTGCTTCTGTAAGGATTTATGATATTTTTCTATCTATGTAAAAAATCCATTGAGATTTTGATGGAGACTTCATTGGCTCTGTGGATGTCATTTTGGAAAGTATGGACGTTGGACAATGTTAATGCTTCAAATACATGAACATGCTGTGTGCTAATGTGCTAGTATAAATGACTGTCTGTGTTACTGGTCCTCGGGCATCTAGATTATGCCAAGTGTCATCATTGTCCATCAAACAGACAAGATGGAAGCCAGAATCTTCCTTCAACAGCCTTCAGAGAAAACAGACTATTACGTGCATGTTCTTTTATTTTCTTTCTCTTCTCATGGAGAAAGTAGGAAGTGTGAGGCTTTTTCTCATCCTTCCTTTGCTCTGAGAATAAAGATAATACCTAAATGTATATCTGATACTCCTGTTTGTTTTGATGTGGCTAGTTTTGTGCTCGCCAGAAATACAGGAACTTCTGAGCTGGTTTCTGGAGTTTTTACAGAGAATTGTTGAGAATAATGTCTAAGGTTTCCCATTCTGCCATTGCACAGACAATACTGTATTTTAATGTCTTATAATGTGTATATATTTACCGCTACCACTTTGTCAATTTTAATAGGACAATTTTACCAATGTTCCCTACTCTGTGATGTTTCTATCTTTGATTCATAAAGAATACACACAATTTTTACTTTTTGAGCTTCCTTGTATTGAGGTAGAGCACTTGATTGTAAGCAGAAGTGATGTGTTGGACGGAACTTGGCCAGTGACCGAATAGTTAAACTGGGGGCCCAAAGCACTCAGGCTCACACTTCGAAGTTCTGTTTCTCATGCTAATGTGCATGAGCCTCCCCTCATTCAGCTCCCTTAGGCACTGTGTCCTGCACCTTGATACTCCATGAAGCATATCGTGTCTGGCAGTTGTCCTTTCCATTTCCCAAAGAAAACTGCAGTAGCCTCTTGCCTAAACTACTTTGCTTCTTCTTGTTTCCCTCTCTTATGCTGAGACTCTAAATAAAAGCCTGAGAGTTTTTGTCTTCTGCGTTGTGGCTGAGAGTCTCCCTATCTCTGGAGGCACTTGGTTGAGAAGCCTTTCTGGCCCTCTTGGTGATTGAACTGAGTCTCATCTCTAAGTAATCTTCATTCTCTAAGCCACCCTGGTGATGCACTGTGACTCTGTGTGCCATTTATTTTCCAAAAACCACTTCCCCAGTGTATGGCTTGTTGTGATTTTCTATTCTTTAATGATGCCCATGACAATCACATGTTTCAGGTGACATTGTGTGAATGAGATTCAATGAGCTCAGGTCCGTGACTGACAGCCTCTGTATACTTACATGCAACATGTAATAATAAGAATGAGAAACCAGTGTTTGCTGTGTTCAACTGAGACATCTAGTCTTATGTTATCCAGCATTATTTGGTATTTTCTGTTCAGAGCAGGCGTGATTTGTTGTCTCTCTCTTTTTTGTTTGTTCATTTGTTTTAGCATCGATATCATCAGGTCCCTGGTCTCCATGCTACATAGTAAGTGCTCAATAAATATTTGTTCATCAAATGTACTTTATTCAGTTTTATTTCCAGCAGTTGTATTATTTATTACTCTATAAATAAACTGATTTTCAATGTTACTGAGGTAAGTTGAATTAATACACTCTTAAATTGCTACCAGAGAATGAAAGACAAAAGTGTATCTTATAAATAGTTTGGTTTAGTACTATGGTACTATAGTTTCCACCAAGAGATAACATTGCTGATGAAACATCAGATGTGCAAATCATTGAATCATTTTTGTGAGTGAGAGATCTATAGAACTACTGGACTGTTTTCTATTTTTTTCTGTTCTTTTTGCTTCAGGCATCTTTCAAAACTTTTCAGCTTACTCAGCATATTTTGTTAGCATTTCTACATAAGGGAGTTTGCAGATAGAAAACCCAAAATCGCTGTCTAAACAGAAGTGGTTTCTTTAAATTAAGGGATGGATATATTTCTAAAAGCATTAAGGTATTCCTATTTTATGTGAATATCTTAACACTTAAAATCTGGAGGTGCACACTGGAGATTTGGCTGGGTGGAATAAATTTCTATTTTGGTTCCTGTGCTGGTTAGTCAACTTGGTCAGGGTAGTTCTAAGTGAGGGAAGTAAAGTGCAAACCTTGTGTGCATCAGATAGCTGAACTGGGAATTCCTTTTCCCATCACTGGGGAAAAAAAAAAAAGGTTATGTTATGGTTTAGATCTAAAATGGCCCTAAAAGTGTCATGTTTTCAGAGATGAGACTTTTGGAAAGTGAATGGACCAGTGATCTATTGATGAATTCACAGCCAAATATGCTGTTAGCAGTGTGGTTGGAGGTGGGTTTCCAGGGGCATGGTATTGAAGGCTGCATTCTTGTCCTTGGCTCCTCCTGTCTTTCTCTCTGATTTCTGGTTGCCATCGGTTGAGTCGCTTTCCTCCATCAAGCTAATGGACTGAATCCTCTGAAACCACGGACAGAAACAAAACTCTCTTTACCCATTGTTCATTTTGCTTACCGAAGATTTTTAATTTGATGTACTCGTATTTGTTGATTTTTTGGTATCACTTCTTTCGCATTTAAGATTCTGTTCAAGAAGTCCTTAGCTATGTCTATGTCTTCAAATGTTTTACCCAGCTTTATTTTCCAGAAGATTCAGTGTTTGATCCATTTTGATTGGGTTTTACTACAAGGCGAACAATATGGGTATAGGTTGATTCTTCTACATGTGGATAAGCAGTTTTACCAGTCCATTTGTTAAAGAGCCTATCTTTTCTCCATCATTAAATATTGCATGGTTTTGTATATATTAGGATCCCCAAAATAAATAATTTAAAGATCAAAATAAGGAGAGATAGTCAGAAACAGAGAGAAGTTTTGAAAATGAGAAAGGGGACCTGGAAAAGGGGATTGAGGGAGGCAGAGGAGGAAATGGACTAAAAATTGATCAAGATATATTTTCTCCAAAATGAATGTAGTTAGTATGTGTCAGAAATATATATTAATAAAAAATATAAACTAGAAACCAAAATAAACTTCTCCTCTATTAATCTTTGGATGTCCAATATTTTGCTCTAGCAATAGGACAGTGGTTATACAATTCGTCTTAAAAATTTTGTTGCCACAGTGAGCATGATCAACACAAGATGTTTTCTTGTACTTGTTCTAGATTTGTAACTGTTTTCCTATCTTATCCTCATGGGAAAATTATTTTCATTATATATGAAAATTTCAGAGAAATGCTACCTTTAAGTACCCATAGAGGAACTGAAAGAGTAGAATTCTGGTGCTGGAACAGTGAATAACCTGTGAAAAAGACTGTAATTGAAGGAAGGTAGGTTTTTCAATAAGATAATTTGAATCTTATACCTGTGTACGAGCTGTTTCTCTCTTTTTTTTTTTTGAGACAGGGTCTCGCTTTGTAGTTCAGGCTGGCCCTGAGCTGAGGCACAAACTCACATCACAGCAGTCCTCCTGCCTCTGCCTCCCAAGTGCTGGGATTACAGGCGTGAGCCACCACACCCGGCACTGTGGTATGTGGTACTGGTTGCTTTTGGGGTGAGTCTCCACACCCAGTATGTTATGTGGTTACTGGGGATCGAACCTGGGTCCTTGCGCTTGCAAGACAGGTGCCGAAACGACTGAGCTAACTCCCTGGCCCAAGGTGTTTCATATTAGGCAAAATGTTTAGGCCTTTAAAACCTTCTAAGTATTTGTAAACTGAAGAAAAATGCCTGGCTTGCTTGGTTTGAAGAGCATATGAAATGACAGGTGTAAAAGACATCATGTGAAGTGATTGGCTCTTTCATCTATAGTGTAATTGTTATCATTGTCACTATTCATTACTTTAGTTTTTTCCAGGGAGGTGATCCTTAGATTATAAAGTATACTACTTTGGAATAGAAGTAGCTGAAAAGTCAACCAGGCTCTTTGCAATGGCCTGTACTTAAAATTATCAAAGCCTTCAAGATTACTTAGGCAATTTGGGGTTTGGGGCTTTGAGTTGGTTTCTCAGATAATAAAATTCTTACTGAGATCCTTACTTAGATGCTCATGTTTAAAAAAAGGTTCTAGACAAACTTCTTTGACTATTAGTATTACCCATTTTCATATGCCAAATTTTTAGACACTTCTAAATCTTTTAAGTTATGATTTTTTTTTTTTTGAGTAAGGAGATTTTTCAGAAGCTTAAAACACCATTTTGCGTATTTTTACCAGCTTGGGTCCATGAAACAAGAGGCATCATGGGTTATAGCACAGTTATAGTTGGCTTAGCTTTTTCCACAGAAGTATGCTAGTTGTCACACTAGAGAAAGACAGACGTGATTAAATTGAACAAAGAACTTTTCTGTACACTTCAGTGACTTGACTTTAAGCCATAATTGGAAGAGAAGAATTTCTTGCCTTTGTCAGGCTCTGGAACAATGTGTCTGTGTCATTCCACTTTTTTTTTTCCGCATGACGCAGAGCAGTGGCTGCTCACTGTGTCACACTCTTAGGTATCTAGAGAAATCCTGAATGTACTTCTCTAGTTAAGTCTCAGTATTAAAGAACTTGAAGTAAATTTCATCATTTTAAAATCTGATTTTACTCAGGACACTTTCATTTTACAGGATAATTCTGATATTGCTTGTTTAAAGTTAAGGAAAATGTACCTTGGAAT
>PVIR01030060.1:0-20588 GCA_004026965.1 Petromus typicus
AAATTTCCTCATCCATTTTTAAACAAAGATCAACTTGCCAGAAGTGTTTAGATCTAAATACTGTACAGAACCTATTCTCTCTCTATGAGATTTTTTTCAAAAAGATACAATTTTCCGGAGAAGAACAACTTATAAGGATATGAATTAATTCACCTTTGCCATATTGCAGCTATTTGTAGAGAATGAACAAAGAAAGGGTAAAATCTCAAAGCCACTAAAGCTTGGTAAAGTGAGACATTAGAAGAAAGCCTTCTGTAAAATATTTGTCAGCAAATTCCTGAATCCAGAGTAAACACCTTAAAACTAGAACAAATATTACTATATTAGCAGAAACTGAAGTATAAATAATCATCAAAACTTTCTGAAGCACGAACATTTTGGAGAGAGAACAGCATACACTTGAGTGCAGAATTTAAAGGATTTCCCATAAGGTACCATAAAAGTGGGATGAAGTGGATATAAGACCAGGCTTTGTATTTCACTGATTTAAACAGTTTAAAACTCCACTGTTTTAAACAGTTTTGGCAAGTTACAGAGCTTTTCAGAGTTCAGTATCCTTATCTGCTAGGTAGGGACAATAATCATAATGCAGAAATCTCATAAGAATTGAGAGAATGACAATATGTGCTCAGCATAGTACTCGCCATATAATAATCAGTGCTGTCTTTCACAGCTATTGAAAGCATAAGTTATGAATTTCTTTTGTTGAATATATTATAGTTGCCCCTCTAGCTGGGTGAATCTATTATCTTTGTTTTTTCCTTCATTTTTTTTTATCCCTGTAAACTAAAAACATGTTGTGCGAACCAGATTTGTGAGCAAAATGAAATGAAATGTTATACAAATGTGTAAAATTTCAAACAGTAGAGCAGGGTCAGTTATTATCTTGCAATCACATCCCACTGAACTGAAATTTAGGCTGGCTAAGATGAAGTTGAAGGAATAGAAAATATCCACATTTTACAGGAGTATGGGGAAAAGTGCAGGTAAATTTTGATTGACTTATCTTATTTCCCAAAATATTTTAAAGTTACACTGAAAGGTTGGCTAAATTGTTGAGGTTAATTAATGTTGAACAGACAGACATATACTCTGGATTACGCCTTTCTTGAGGTCGCAGGAAATGGGTAGGATTCTGTACAACAGG
Source organism: Petromus typicus (assembly GCA_004026965.1). NCBI lineage: Eukaryota > Metazoa > Chordata > Mammalia > Rodentia > Petromuridae > Petromus > Petromus typicus. Next base: position 1,148 of record PVIR01030060.1, read on the forward strand.
CAGCCAGCATCCTCCTTCTTAGTTAATTTATGCAGCTTTCCTGTTTTCTAAGGTAATGAGAAGAGCATGAATTATTTCACATCTGCAGGTAACATTAAGTCTCTGAATTATTTTCAATCTCCTTCTCACCAAGCTCCTTATCAGTCTTGCACACAAGTGAAAAAAAAGAGCTTAAATTTAGGTTTCTTCCATTTCATTCTTTTTATGTGAGGATTCTAAGAAGAATTGTAAGAATCAAGAAAATGATTCCAATATTAATGCTACTGTGTTTCTAAAATTGAATAATTAGTCCCCAAATAATTTTAAATGTTCCATTAGTGTTATTTTATTGGTGCTGGCTTCTTTTGAGTTTTCATTATAATTTTTAAAAATTATGAAGCCCTAGTCTCAGTAAAAATGATAGGACACATCTGGATAATACTTATTGTTTTCCCAAATGTTTCAAGGTAAAAGCTACTGATCCTTGAATCAACCTTATTTCCACATAATGGCTATTTATATTCCTGGGTGCTGTGTTCTTTATAAAAAGAAAGGAATTAAAACTTCAAAAACAGTTTGAGCTGGAAGCTTGTAATTCAAGCTTTTCCAGACAAAAAATTTTCACTGTGTTCTCATTCTTTATTTTAAATGAAAATACATATTTTCCCGACATGCAAGTTTGGGTCCACAAAGAGAAGTAGTCAGGAGACTTTGTGGTGAAATATTTAAGGAGAACCTTGAACATTAGCCAAAAAAAATGCTTTTAAGCTTTCTTAAAACAACTCAGATCCAGGACTTTATGTGCTCATTAGGCTTATAAAGAGGCACAGGGAGACTTTTATAAAGAAAGAAAAATTCCTTCCTTGGTTATGACTCTAGTGGCTTGCGGGCCTACTTTCAAACAAAAGTGAGATCAGGAAGAGCTACAGTCTTGGAAATGGCTCTCGAAAGACAGCCAACATATGTGGAAGAGAATTCAGCAAGGGTATGGACGGCAACTTAGATGGGACAAAAATAAAACATATCAAATGAAAGAAATTCTTTTTTAAGAAAATGAGTTAAAAATAAATCTCCCCCAGAGATCCTTTGTGTGAGCAGAGCTACACAAAGAGCTGTATATAGATCTGATGGCTCTGAACTGGGACAAGGACAGTCAAGTTCTTGACCTTGAATATCGTGAACCTGGCCATCTAACGAGATCCACACACAGTTCTAGGGAGTGAACACGAAGGAGTTCTGTAATTGCTTTGAGATGAGGCAGAGGCTTCGATGAACAAAACGTGTTCCCATGCCTCAACTTTGAACAGACACATTCTCCTACCACCCGCAAACCTTTGGCTAATTCTGATGCTCCTTCTGCTACCACCAGTTTACCCTCCGAAGCGCTGAGACCTGAACCAGCATAAGCTCGTGTCTCTGCAGTGCCTGGGCTCCATGAAGTTTGCAGTGTCTTTGTGGCCTGTATCTGTGTACAGATCTGCCCATTTTCTTCACACAGCACCGTGATGTGTATAGAATAGCTAGGGAACAACGAACAACAATCTCAGTAGTAACATGAAATAATATCAAATCAAACCTAGTTATAATATATCATTTGATAAAGTATTTGAAAATAAACACCCTGAGGACAAGGACCTTTTGTGGTATATTCAGATATCTCCAGTTCTCAAAGCTATAGCTAACTAACACTCATAGGAAATGCTCTGTAAGTATCCATCTGATCAATGTCATTAAATATGTGAATAATATTAACCTAACTCGTTCTGAGTGCATTAAGAGTGTGCTCCCATAGTGAGACTCTACAGAAAACAAAAAAACAGTGAAATCCAGAAGAGAAAATGTTCATACCTGCACAAGGAGACACTAGCCTGTCATCACTATATAAGTGATTCAAATGTTGATAAGTCTTTAATGGAAAGAGAGAAAGAAGTTTTTGTTGCCTTATTAAAGGCCTAAAGAAGTTTCAATCAGTATCAAAGAATGATTACTTCAGTTCTTGATTTAGACTGAGTTCAAAACAATCAAAATGACACATTTGGAGAATCAGCTCCAATGAATTAGTTATTGGCAACAAGAAAACAGAAAGCTGACAAAAATAGGGGCATTAAGGGCTCAGATCATGTTTTAAATCTTAAAGGTTAGGTCATCCCTCCACAGGAAGAATGACAATGTAAGGAATTTACTAAAGACACTGGAAAGTGAAACAATTAGTGGAGAAAGAAAGCATAAATATTAAATATATCTTTCTAATCCAGTTGTGGAAATGACCACTCCAGTATCTCCCAACATCCTCTGATGAATTATTTTTCTGATTAATTTTGATAATTATAAACTCTGGGCCACAGAAAACATCAGACCAGCATAGAGATAAAATTTATGTGGAAACAGTTCTCTAGGGGTATGGTAAACTTTGATCATACACTTTTATAATATGAATAAAAATTATAAGAGGTAAAAAGTATCTAAAAGAAAAGAGACTAGAGAAAGATCTTTAAAGGGACAAAAGCCAGGCTGGCTTCATTTATTAACTGGCCTATGAGAAGCACCATCACGGGGCAGCACAAAGACAAAATGCCTTTAAGAAACTTAGGGTGAACGACTGAGTACAGTATTCTGTGTCTGGGAAAAGGACCAATTAGTTTTAAAGTCCACAGAAAGACACTTTGAAACAATAAAGGATCCCACACCTTATGTCTATTTCTATCATTTATATTCAGGAAAATGAAGGTTCAATTTGCAAAAGAAAAAAATTTGGGTACAAGGACAGAAGAACGAAATGAAGCAAAAAAGTAAACAGTAAGGAAGCTCTAAATTATTTTAGAACAAATTATTAAGGTTCTAGATAACCCCAGCAGCATGGTGGGAACAACATTATGATTCACATCAACCGAGCAGAAGGAAATCAATTAAGAATCTTAGAAGAGAAAAAAATTACAACTTTATAAGAAATCAGGGCTTAGGATGCAGTTCAGTGGTTGGGTGCTTGCTTGGGTGAGTAAAACCTTCGGTCCCATGTACAGCATAGGATACAAATCGGGAGGGGAGGGGAGCAGAGGGGAGGGAAGTGAGGAGGGGAGGCAAGGATAAAAACAGGAAATTCATTGAAAACAAAAGAAATTCCTACATGCTAGACACTTGAAAAGTGATCTTTAAACTGTCAGGGAATGGTGACAATAGAGTGGGTGTGTTCCCAGTGTACTACCTAGCACTGCAGTGAAAAATACTATCTACTCATGCTATGTCCTGACAATATATTTGGCCATAATAATGTTAATACTATTTCTCTTTTGAGCATTTAACTTCAAGTAACAGCATATCAGCCAAAAGATAGAAAGTTAAGTGTGGTGTAGGAACCGAATCATTTTTTAACCTTTCTAAAAATGTGAAAAATATTATAGCTACCCGAAAATAAAAAGTAGAATGTGACTTAAAGGGTAAACTCCAAAATGATTAATAGTAAAAGTGTCCTAATCCCAAAGCCCAAAAGCTGTGAATTGCTGTATGTGAAAAATAGTTGATTAAATTACAGATTTGTTGTTGTTGTTGTTGTTGTTAGTAGTAGTAGTACAGGGCATTGAACACAGGGTCCCACGCATGCGAGGCAAATGTTCTAGTGCTGAGCTACCTTCCCAGCCTTTTCATTTTACTTTGAGTCAGGATCTCACTGAACTGTGCGGTGTTGCCTTGAACTCATGTGACTTCTGCTTCAGGCTCCCTAGTAGTTGAAACTATAGGCATGCACCTGTGCGTCCAGCTAAATTACGGATTTTGAGAGGTCTTCCTTGGTTTATCTGGGGTGGGCCCTAAATATATTGACACGTGTTTTTCTAAGAGGTGTTGGAAATGAAGAAAGAAGAGAAAGAGAGAGGGGTGGGGGTGGGGGCAGAGAGTGTTGGTGCAAGTAAAAACTGAAGCTGGCAGAAAACAGCTGCCATAAATTAACTACAGAATTTTGGAGAGAATGCAGCCTTAGGAGAGAATGCAGCACTGCTGGCACCTTGATTTCAATGGTGTAGCCTTTGGAAAAAATAAGAATTAAATTTATTGGGTTGGGGACATAGCTCAGCCGTGCTGCACCTGCCTGACAAGCACAAAGTCCTGAGTGTGATTTCTGGTACCGGAAAAAGAGGAGAGGGAGGGAAAGGGGAATGGAACAAGGGAAGGAGGGAGGATGAAAGAGAGAGGAGACCAATTGCTAATGGTTTAAGGCACTAAGTTTGTGATATCTTGTCACAGTCGCCACAGATAACAGGAGAGATACATACTCTGAAGCAGGGAGAAAATATGCATGTATAATCAAGAAAGTAAGATGCACATACAAATTACAGTGGAAGTAAAACAGGGCCCACAACTATTGGTACACAGGATACTGTAAGATAATACTGTTTATCAAGTTTATCTGAGTAAGTCCGAAATTTAGACTGAATGGATCATTTTTAAAAAATACAAATTCCTAAAATTTTCTTAGGAAAAGAGATGAAGAGACTAGTACACATACAGGAAGTAAAAGACAGTGAACAAATTGCCTCTAAATAAACATCAATTCTGGAAGCTTTTCAAGGAATTACTTACAAAATATTAATTATAGGTAAAATTATGATAGAAGAGCTGGGCAAGTCTTCTGAGAACCTAGTCAAATCACACATGGTACATGAGGTTCATTCTTACTATTTGCATCAATCCAAAAATATTAAATAAAATTTTATTTAAGCTACTTTAGAAGTAAATCCCAAGACTATTATATTTTATCCAGGCAAAAGTTAATCAGAGAGTTCAGAGGTTCCTAGGAACATGGGGGAATGGTAAAAGCTGGAGACCACCGCCTCCCTATAAATTGTTCATAAGCCAAAAAACAGCAGTTTGGGGGGGGGGGCGGGAAGTAGAGTAATCTAGATCGAAGAGATCAGAAGCAAATGTTTTGGTTTTGTTGTTGTTGTTGTTGTTGTTTTTCTTTTTTTCTTTTTTTTCTTTTTTTTTTGAGACAGGATCTCACTTTATAGTTCAGGCTGGCCCTGACCTCAGCCCCAAACTCACATCACAGCAATCCTCCTGCCTCCGCCTCCCGAGTGCTGGGATTACAGGCGTGAGCCACCACGCCCAGCACTGTGGTATGTGGTACTGATTGCTGCTGGGCGTGAGGCTCCAGGCCCATGGTATGTGGTTACCGGGGGTCAAACCCAAGCCCTTGCACTTGCAAGACAGGCGCTGGAACCAATGAACTAAATCCCAGGCCCGAGAAGCAAATATTAAGGTCAAAGAAAAAAGAGCGACTCAGGGAACCATGGCTTCTACCCTCTCCCCAGAGGGAAAAGACGGCCCGCCCCTCTGGGACCACTGCACTGGTGCGTGCACAGCAGGCCTCGGAGACACAGGTTCATGGCGAGGAGCAGAATTGCACATGGGACTATCTGTGGATGCGTTAAATTGCGTTAAACTCCTAGATCTGGGCTCAGTGGAGAGGACAAAGGACCTGCACAAGGAAGCCCCAGCCAACACTGGATAGGATTGAGGATCCGCGCTGCCAGGAGAAGACGCCCCGGGCTCATACGGGATCGACTGAGATCACCTCTACCACAGCAAACCGGCAACCCCAAGGCCTCCAGCTCTGAGACGCTCCAACTCTGGACTCCAACTGGGGCCCTGGTTCCAGTGCCCTCCTCCCGCCATACTGAAGGGGGCAGGCGCCTGTTCTGAGAACTGCTAACCTCAGCTTTGGTGAGTTTCTGGGTCCAACGCGACCTACAGGACACTGGATTCATATCAGGGGACAAGGCACCAGCTACCAAAAAGCCTGAAACTTCACAGCTCCGTTTCGCTGTGACCTATAAACTTCACAATGAATGTCTCAGCCCATACAGGATTCAATGGTTTCTCACCTCTGACAGCTAGCTGTTAGTGAACTCAATCTTATCCTATTCTGTTTTTATTTTTGTTTGTTTGTTTTATTTAGTCTGTGTTTTGGCTATTCTTATCGCTGCCCTTCTTTTTCCTCCCTCCCTTTTCCTCTCCCTTTTTTTTCTTCATCTTCCCCGTTTCTACTCTTTGTCCACTCTGCTATTCTTCATTTCTCTATTTCATTGCATCCTTTAATCTTACTGCTAATCTCTCCCTCTCTGATCTCTCTGCCACCTAACTCCCTGGTAACCATTTCACTTCTAAAAGGTGAGGCCTGATTGCTGTAAATATATTCATGGTTAATTTAAGTCTGGGCCTATGATCATGGTTCTGGCTTATGAAGTTGGAGGGGTCAGAGTTGCAACTGCCAGTTTACCATTTCTTGAGTTATGTTTGATATTGTTAATGCTTAGTGCTTTTCAGCTAAGGTGATCCATCTGTTTTGTTTGAGTACCTTAAATGCTGAGCCAGAATTAGGGTTGTTTAGAATCTATTACAGACCCAAGAAGAATAACCCAAGATACACTGATATCTTAAAGGAACTTCATATTAGGGAGAGACTTGCAGCAAACATTACCAGACAACAGGGCAACTATAAAGCCAAATACAATGGCAGCAACAAAAGCTCAGAAATGAGGAAACATTCAAAATCTCAGATTCAAAGATTCTCACCCCAAGGTAATATGGGGGAAGGGAAATAGAGAAGTCTGAAACTCAATCACCAGAACTCTCTGAGATGGTAATGAAAGCAGATCTAATAAAATGGAAATCAGAACTGATTCTTGAGATAAAAACAGAGATACTGTACATAATTAATGGTCTGACTAAAAAACCTAAAGAGGAAATCAAGGATATGATAGAATGTGAGATAGCAAAAGCAATGGAACCTCTTAAACAACTACAAATAGAATTCCAGGCAATCAAAAAAGAAAATGAAAGTTTATACAGTCGAATAAACACTGCAGAAGACCAAATCTTAGATCTAGAGAACATGATCACAGCCAATGAACAGGAAAGACATAATTTATGGAAAATGGAAAAGGATCATGAGAAATCTATTCAACATCTCCAAGATGATTCAAAGAATAGCATAAGGTTGATTGGAGTCAATGAGGAAGCAGGAGACAATACAAAATTGTTCACACAGATAATAGCAGAAAACTTCACAAACAAAGAAAGAGAATTGGACATCCAAATTCACAAAGCATACAGAACTCCACAGGGCCAAAATATACAAAAATCTACACCTAGGCATATAATTATAAAAGTTCCAGATGTGAAAATAAAGAATGCAATATTGAAAGCAGCTAGAGAGAAGAAAAAAATTACTTATAAAGAGAAGCCCATCAGGATCACAGAAGACTTTTCAACCTAAACAATCAATGCAAGAAGAGCCTGGAAAGACGTGTTTCAAACCTTAAAAGACAACAACTTTCAACCCAGACTGATTTACCCTTCAAAGTTATCTCTGAAAATTGAGGGGGAAATAAAATACTTTCATGACAAAGAATATCTTAAAAATTTCATGCATACAAAACCGGCACTACAAAATAACCTAAAGGATATCTTGGAGAAAAAAAATAAAAATTATAAACCCATGAGACAAAAAAGTCATCCCACTGAGCCAAACAAGAAACTGATGGGAAAAGAACTGAAAAAAAAGAATAAAAGAGCCTACAATAGGAAAACATGACAGCTTTAAATCTACCCACATCAGTCATAACCATTAATGTGAATGGTCTCAGTGCACCAATTAAGAGGCACAAACTGGCAGAATGGATCAAAAAGCAGGATCCTACAATCTTCTGTATACAGAGAACACACCTGGTCGAGAGATAAAGCCACAGACTGAAAGTAAAGGCATGGAAAACAATTCTCCATGCAATGAGAAACTGCAAAAAAGCAGGAGTAGCTATCTTATTTGCAGACAAAATAGATTTTAAATGAAACTGATTTAAGGAGACAAAGAAGGTCATTATATTTTCATAAGGGAACTATCCAAAAGAAAGAAATAGCTGTCTTAAATATTTATGCTCCAAACTCTAGTGCACCCAGCTATATAAACCAAACATTAATGGACATGGAAAACCAGATAAGCACCAATACAATAATAGTAGGAGACTTCAATATCCCATTGTCACAAATAGACAGATCGACTGGACAGTAAATCAATAAGGAAGTGCTTGAGTTAAACCAAACTCTTCAACAAATGGACTTAATAGATGCCTACAGAGTTTTTCACCCCACTAAGCGAGAATTTACATTCTTTTCAGCTGCTCATGGATCATTCTCCAAAATAGACCACGTGCTAGTTCACAGAATAGTGTTAAGTAAATGCAAAGGAACCAAAACTGTCCCCTGCATACTCTCAGATCATAGTGCCTTGAAACTAAAGATGAAGAGCAAAAAAATCCCAAGACCTTCACAAAGACATGGAAATTGAACAATACTCTACTGACTAACCAATGGGTCACAGAAGAAATGAAAAATAAAATTAAACAGCTTCTACAATTGAATGATAAGCCCAGTGCAACATACAGGGACCTGTGGATACAATGAAAGCAGTTCTACGAGAGAAATTCATAACAGTGAATGCCTATATCAGAAAAAGAGAGCAAGCTCAAATTAACAATCTAATGCTGAACCTTAAGCTACTAGAAAAAGAGGAGCCAGGCAACCCAAGAGCTCATACTAGAGAGGAAATCATAAGGATCAGAGCAGAAATTAATGCAATGGAGACTAAGAGAACAATACAGAAAAATAAACAAGTCAAAGAACTAGTTTTTCAAAAGGATAAATAAAATTGACAGACCCTTAGCCAACCTCCTCAAAGAAAGAAAAGAAAAATCTCAAATTCATGCTATTAGAAATGAAAAGGGGTAAATTACCACTGACCCACTGAAAATGCAGAGAATAATAAACACATACTTTGAAAATTTGTACTCCAATAAAATGAAAAATGTAGAAAAATGGATAAATTCCTAGATACATTATGAGCTTCCAAAGTTGAATGAAGAGGATATAAGAATGTTAAACATCCCAATATCAATCTGTGAAATTGAAAGCGTAATAAAAAACCTACCAACAAATAAAAGCCCTGGGCCTGATTGCTTCACCGCTGAATTCTACAAAACTTTTAGAGAAGAGTTAACACCACTACTCCTCAGTCTCTTCAGTGAAATTGAAAGGGAAGCAACACTCTCAAAGTCATTTCTGGGAGCAACCATTACCTTGATCCCAAAAGCAGAGAAAGACTCAACCAACAAAAGAGGATTACAGGCCAATCTCCCTAATGAACACTGATGCAATAATCTTCAATAAGATACTAGCAAACAAAATACAGAGAGTCATCGAGATCATATACCCTGACCAAGTTGGATTCATCCCAGGGATGCAGGGATGGTTCAATATATGCAAATCAATAAATGTAATACACTACATTAACAGACTCAAGGACAGAAACCATATGGTCATCTCAATAGATGTGGAAAAAGCATTTGACAAAATCCAACACCCATTTATGATCAAAACCCTGCAGAAAATTGGAATAGATGGTCTATGTCTCAAACTAATAAAAGCTATTTATGAGAAACCAACAGCCATCATTACCCTAAATGGTCACAAACTGAAACCTTTCACATTACAATCAGGTACATGACAAGGATGTCCACTTCACCACTCCTGTTCAATAGTGTGCTGGAAACATTAGCCACAGCAATTAGGCAAGACAAAGAAATAAAAGGAACAAAGATAGGAAATGAAGTTCAACTGTCCTTATTTGCTGATGACATAATACTCTATCTAGAGTATTTTAAAAGCTCAACCAAGAGACTGCTAGACCTAATCACCAAATTTAGTAGTGCAGCTGGATACAAGGTTAGTGCTCAAAAATAATTAGCCCTTATATACACAGACAACAGATGCACTTTACAGTAGCATCCAAAAGAAATACTTAGGAATCAATCTAACAAAGGAGGTGAAAGACCTCTACTCTGAAAATTACAGCACTCTGAAAAAGGAGATAGAAGAAGATACCAGAAAATGGAAAGGCATCCCTTATTCCTTGGTTGGAAGAATCAATATCGTCAAAATGACTATATACTCCCACAACTACTATACAGATTCAATGCAATCCCAATTGAAATCCCAATAACATATTTCACAGATCTAGAGAAAATAATTCAAAAATTCATCTAGAATACCTAGAATGTCAAAAGCAATTTTAAGCAATAAGGACATGATGGGGGAGGGGGGTATTGCTATCCCCAACTTGAAACTATACTACAAAGCCGCTGTGATAAAAAAAAGAAAAAAAAATGCATGGTATGGGCAAAGTAACAGATCTGAGGACCAGTGGAGTAGATTAAAACATCCAGAAATAACTCCAGATACACTGAGCTATCTCATTTTTGACAAAGGAGCCAAATACCCTCAGTGGAGGAAGGATAGCCACTTTAACAAATGGTGCTGGAAAAACTGGACTTTAACCTGCCAAAGTCTAAAGCTAGACCTAGCTCTTTCACAGTGTACTAAAATAAAATCAAATTGGATTAGGGACCTAAATATTAAAACAGACACACTAAACCTGCTTCAAAACAGGTTAGGCAAAACTCTTGAAGATATTGGTTTAGGGAAAGATTTCATCAACAAATCCGCTATAGCATGAGAACTGGTAGAAGAAATTGATAAATAGGATCTCATCCTTTTGAGAGGTTTCTGCATAGCAAAAGAAACCACCAGCAAAGAGAAAAGGCAACCAACAATATGGGAAAGAATCTTCCTCAGCCATTTCTCAAACAGAGGGTCACTACCTAGAATACATAAAGGGCTTTAAAAAAATCAATCCACCCAAATTTAAAGACCCAAATCAAAAATAGGCATCTGAAATGGACAGAGACTTTACAGAGGAAGAAATAAAAGCAGCTAAGATGCATAGGAAGAAATGGTCAACATTTCTAGTCATTCAAAAGATCCAAATGAAAACAACATTAAGATTTCATCTCACTTCACAAAGAATGGCTGCTATTTCAGAATTAGCCAGTAATAAATGTTGGCAAGGCTGCGGAGAAGCAGGAACCCTTCTCCACTGTTGGTGGGAATGTAGATTCATACAACCCCTGTGGAGATCAGTTCGGAGATTTTTCAAAAAACTACAATTAGAGGTGCCATTTGACTCTGCTATTCTTCTGCTAGGTATAAACACAAAATAATTAAAAGATTCATGTCACGGTGATATATGTGCACCTATGTTTATAGCAGCTCATTTTGTGACTGCTAAATCTTGGAAACAACCCAAACGTCCATCAACTGGAGACTAGATTAAAAAGTTGTGGTTTTTCTATAGAATGGAGTATTATTCTGCCATAAAAAATGATAAGTTTGAATCATTTATACTTAAATGAACGTACCTTGAGGACATCCTCATAAGTGAAATAAATAGGTCACAGACGTGTGAATATCATATCTTTTCTCTGGTATGAGAAAATGAAGATGTAATGAGTTCTAGAATGTATGTTATATATTGTAAAATAGAAAATACTCAAAGTGAACTGGGGTGAAGGGGGAAAAACAATGCGATTATAGTAAAAAAGAAAGGAAACAAAGTTTACATATAAGGGGTTGGGGGTGGTAGGGTACATAGGGGTATGGAAAAAAGTGAGAATTAAGTTCTGTCATATACTGGTACAAATTTCCATTGTTGAATGCAATCATGATGTGTATATGTAATGTACCAATAAAGATTTCAATTAAAAAAAGTTAATCAGGGAATTAAGGCAGTTTAGTTGTAGATAAGAAGCTCTATACAATGACTATTACAACTACTGAGGCTTTGTCAAGGTGCACTTATTTCTAGCTAAAAAAAGATAGTAGAAGATAGTCATTAGGTTAAAATGTGTAAAAAAGCAAAAGATGGGTAATGTTAAAAATGTTTAATAAATTTAATAGGCCTTTATGTTTCAAAATAATAATAAACAAAGCTGAGAAGGAAGTTTCGTCAAGTTGATAAAAAGAACATGGAAAAAGCTTATAACAAGAAGCACAATAATAGTGAAATATCATGGCTAAATTAAAGCATAAAATAATACACTCTGTCTAACCCAAGATTTAATTTTTTAAAAAGACAAAAAGAAAAGAATAGAAAGAAAATGAATTACCTTCGGAATGGATGAGAAAAAGCTCATATTATTTTCAAAATATATCATAAATCTTGAAGAATTCACAAATAGACACTTAAAAATGGAGTGAATAAGTGGTCATTCAGTCTCATGAGCACCCTCGTGGTTTATAAAACTGTGTAAGATATTATAACAAACTAGAAAAATATATGAGGTGGGAAAATTATTTATCTTTATTGAATTAGGCAAATAAACTTCTGTATGATGAGAACATTTATAACTTTTCTCCATGTCTCTTTCACATATTGTATCATTATTTCAGTCACAGTTCTGTTAAGCTCACAAGCTACTATGAGTAAAAATAAATATTACTTTGGAGAGGTATTTTTGAAAAAGAGGAAAGATTCAATGGTAACACAGAAGATTAAGATTGCCAACAAAAGGAAAGATGCACTGACGCAAAACTATCAAGAGTCCTACTTAAATTAGAGGTTCATTGGAACAGGTTCATTGGACTCACCTTTTTCAAGCCTGCTTTATATTACATATGGTGACTGGTGGTCTAACAAAGTCATGAAACATTTATAACTGCTTTGCTACATAAAGACCAAGCACACTGAATTACATGACCAGATTTTGGAGTTTTTCAAAACAACAACAACAACAAAAATTTGAATAAAAAGAACGGAAACAATTATTGAAGGTCACTACTATATCTAATGTGTTTGCAGTGACAGCAGAATTCCTGGTGGCTAACTGCACTGCTGAAGCTGAGAAGATCTTCACAATTGGTGAGGAGTTGGTCCTGCCTGCTTCAAAGGACATTTGTCCTGAACCTTTAGGAGAAGCTGAAGTTCGAAAGGTGCTACCTGTTTCCCTTTTGGCTTGCCCTATAGTTAGAAAAACTGAAGTCTACAGAGGATGCCAACAAAGCAGCAATGCTTATTTTCTTTGTTTTATTTGGAGGATATATTTTTCAGGAAAATTTGCATGTGGTGTGTGCACTTTTGTGGCCACCCAATCCCACAGCTGCAGAATGATTCAAGTGTGAATGATTACATATCAGAACTAAACTGGTCATTTTGTGTCAGTATATGTACAGGCAGAACAGCTGTCTTTGACTGGATGACATTTTGGTCTCACTACTTGGGTCACTGAAGTTACCTCTAAGCATGATCCTGCATACTGTGTCATTTATAGAGCAATATTAGCTTCCTGGGAAATGGTGACCAACTTCAACAATATCTTGCAGGAAACGGTTAAAATTATCACCCACAAATATTTAAAAGGAAAAAGGATATAGAGGTAAATAATGAGGGGGAAAAGAATGTGATAGTAAAAAATAAAAGGAAACAAAGCTTATGTATATAGGCGGTGGGGGTTACTGGATGGGTGGGGAAGAGGGAAAAATGAGAATCAAGTCGTATCACATTCTGGTACAAACTCTCTGTCGAATGTGAAGATGATGTGCATTCATAATGTATCAATAAAGATTTGAATTTAAAAAATTATCAATCACATAAGTAAATCATGTCTGTGAACCTCTATAAGGAGATGGATGCAGAGCATACATCTTTTCTTATGCATAGAAAGGAGATGTTTTTCTGATGGTAGATCACTGATGGCACTTTTTGAGTTTTAACAGAAGATTCAGAGATTTTTTTAAAGGTACTGTACTAGTGACAGCATATTTCAGTGACATAAAATTTGCTGCAAAAATTTGCTTAGACGTATCACCTAGTCAACCTGCTCAACAAGCTCAATCCGGCACTTCCAGAGAGAAAGCCAACCGTGCAACTGATAGATAAAGTAGTTGTACTCCAAGCCAGACTACAATTATGGAGTCAGCAAGTGAATATTAGGATTTCTTTTATGTTTCAAACATTAGTAGTAATTTTGAGAAAAAAAAAAAAATGAGTTAGGGACTTCTTTCTCCCAACGAGTATATATGGTCACCTACGTCAGCTTTGTTCTTATTATGTCAGCTGGAGCGTAATAACTGACACAAGTAATTTCCTGGTAAGAGGTTTATTTTGGCCTAGAGTCTCCCCTACATAATCAGCCAGTTTATAAGGCAAGAATGGTATGGTGGGAGGATTTGGCAGGGAAAAGATGCTCATGTCAAGGCAGATGGGGAACCAAGACAGGAGAAAAAGGAGAATTACTGACTAACCTCCAAGGGGATGTCACCTCCTAACAGCAAGTCAATCACAGAATCTCATAATCCAATTAACTTCCAAAAGGACTGTTTCTAATCACATGAGCCTGTTACAGGACATTCTAGATTCAAACTATAAAATTCTGCCTCTGGGCCCAAAATACTCATGCTTATATATTTCTGTAAAATACATCTACATAAAGAATAAACTCTGTTCCTAAAGTGTGAACAGTTCCCACATTGCTGAAATGTCCCAGTCTAAAGCCTCAGCTGAGATTTAAGGCAAAATCTTAGGTATGAGCCACTCTAAAATAAACAATAAAGTAAAACACTGTTGACATACTGTGAAACAGGCAAAATGTCCTCATTACAAAAGGGTGGAATAGAACTTATCATCATTTTTATCTGAGCCCAAAGCTGGTGTGACTAGCTTCTGAGAGCTTTATAAGTCTTCACTGTTGAGCAATAACTCCAGTCCAAGAATAATATGAAATATCTTAGTTAATGCAAATCCCTTCTATCAGAAGGGATTTTTATCTTAACTTTACTGGTTAGTGTACTGAGGTTTACAAAAGTTAATTATCTAGAATCAACTCATCAGTGGAAGAAGCACTAAACCCCTCGTCTTTGGACTGTGATGCTCTCTTGTCCCTTTTACACAGTGCCGTGTTGCTAGAGATCATGACAGTTACATGAGAAAGAGGGGTTAAGTGTGGGAAGTGGACTTCATAAATTCTTTTGAGAATCTTGCTCTTGCTGATATCTTCAAAAATGTAGATGGGAACCAATACATGAGCAGTGTGTTGTATAGTTTTAAGAAAATAAATAGAAATGGGTTAAAAATGTATATGCTTTGAAAATTCACGTTAAATGAATTCTAATATTCAAAATTGTTTAATTTGCTTTTTATTTACTTAAAATCTTGGAAGTATTTTTGTAGTTTTATTGATGATATGGGAAATATTCATGTTTGAAACATTTCATGTTCAAAAATGTTATTACTGTGCTTACTGTAATAGATAATTCAGAAAGCAGCAAATAAACAGGAAATATACAGAAAATCAGTTGCTTGTGAGGCTGGGAGAATGGAATAATATAATAAATTTCAATATTCTTTCTTCCTTTTATACTCATGCACTCAAATGCCTATCCCTCAACAGATTTTATTAAATTACAACAATCAATGGATAATCTATTATTTCAACTTTAAAAAGATAGGCCATATCTCTGACTCTCCCTGGAGCTGCACAGACTCTGAAGTTCAGAATTTCTACCTTCAATTTAGAAGATGTTGCTCTTTAATACCTGAATTCGACATATAATGTGAACAATAGGAAACACAGGTAGCAATTGGATTTAACTGTCCCTGGTCATTTATCAAACTGTAGGAAACATAATAGACATGCTTATTTTATCCCCAATCTCTTCTATCTCTGAATATGTGTACATTATGTTGATTTTCTCAATATGATTCATCTTGACAGTGCTTTAATGAATGATAAGTATTCAAGATAAAGAAAATATTGAAGTTGTTAAAATATAAAAAAGCAAATCAATAACTCAAGTTTTAAAAATCACTATAAACTTGGATGGAGTGTACTACTGTTTGAAAGATAGTATTTCTAATTTCCTAAGTTTTTAGCACAAGGGTCAGAATAAAATGAAAAAAGATTGTATTTTAGATTTTATGTCAGTAATGGTATCTAACCCTTCACCAGGTGCAGAGACACATCAAAAATGTAGTCGTTTGAAAATTTCATATTAGATCCTTCTGGATATTTTTTAATTCCTTACATAAGAACCACTTAATCTGTAGGTTTGGGTGCAGATAAGTAATGTGGATTAGTAATTAGAGTTAGTTGGCAGACGGAATAAATGGTGCATATAGAGGAAACATTGTGAGTTAGAATTTTCAACTCAGCCAGGAAAGAAAATCCTCTGATTTAACCTCAAATGGAAACTTGGGTTTTTAATTATGATGATGTTATTTAAATTATCTTGAAATATATTAACATATAGAACACTCCCAGAATCTACAGGCACAAATGCCAGGGTGTTCTTTGATATGTGAGTAAATAGTCTTTCTCCTTTTCCTTCAGAGATGGGAATTCTCCCACAGAGTAGCAACAGCCTACTGAGGTTGCTAAGCACAGTGCATATTGCAAGGAAATATTCTAACATGGGCACACAACTCCGGAATAGATATCTGTGTATATACTGAAAGAATTTCAGAAATGTAAGTTTCAAATAGCAAAGAACATCTATGTATTTAAAGAAAGAGAAGAAATTTGAGAATAAAATAAAATTGGGAAATAATGTAATACACAATATGAATATGTGCAAACTTCATAATAAACCAGGTCTCGACTTCTGTGTTTAAGTAAAGATAAGGAAAGCTTGAAGTTTGAGAAATTCAAGTTTCTTGAAAATGTATTTGCTGATAATCTAAACTTCTGTGAAATTTACACTTTTAAGAAAACTTACACATTACTTATTTCCAGAAAGCATCAAGATTCTAACTTAATACTGTCCCCTCCTATGTTAGAAACATCCTTTTCAAAAAGAGTTTGACCAAGATGCTATGACAACTCATCCCATTGAACTGAAGCTGCATGACAGTCAAGTGCTGGCCAAGTCCTTCCTCTTATGGGGGTCCTCAAAGGAGAGAAGGAACTGATGGAAAAAAATAATTGCCAAGGTGAGAGGAACTTACATGTGATCAAAACCACAAAACAACTCCTTGATCTTATTTTTAATAGGCACAGAAAATTTTATTCCACTCACTGTTTACTGTTTAATGAAGTAATCCATATAATATTTAAACCAGTCCAAAAGAGCACTCCAGAAACACATATGTTGTATATATAGACCCCAAATTAAATAACAAACAGCAAACCACGTGCATAATGCAGAGGTATTTGTATTGTTATCAGCCATAATTTGAAATTTTGTAAAATAGCTTCAAAATAATTCAAAATACGAACTCCAAAGGATCAAATAAACCAGAAAAGTGTCTTCTAGATGACTGAACTCTTCTCACTGAAGACACGAAGCCTATTCATGGTGCAATTCACTTTCTTCATAACTGAAAATACTTAACTTTTTCATGTATAACATCTCTTCATGATTCTTCACTACTCATATTTTCTTTTTATTATTGTATTAGTACATGCTTGAGGTACTACATATTGATTATATTCTTTGGGAAGAGTTGGAACATGTACATAAAACATCTTAACTCTTTTTATCCTGTTTTCCCTTCCCTATCTCCTTGTTTTATACTATCACACATATATAAGAAATCTATCTATCTATTATCTATCTATATCTGTATAGATAGACAGATAGATAAATATATGTGTGTGCACAAAACATATGAGAAAAACAATCTGACATTTATGCATCTGTGTCTGATTTATGTTACTTACTATTATGATGTGGAGATGCATTCATTTTCTTATAATTCACTCACAGTCCTTCCACTGTATATAAATATTATATTATATTCAGCAATTCATCTATTGATGGCTATGAAATTAAGCTATTATGAGCTGCCATCAGTCCAGGCCAGAAGCGCCTGGGACCCTCATTCCTATGTGGAAGAGTCTTGGAAAGCACCAATTAGGTCGCACAGTGACCTTCAACTCCAGACAGCAGAATAGAAATGAGAAAAAATTTAAAAACCCAGAGACAAAGATCATTACCACAAGAGAATTCAGGAGAAAGGGAAATAGAGCAAACTGATGCTCAGTTACCAGGACTGTGAGCTGGTAGCAAAAGTAAATCTAGTAAAATGGAAATCAGAACTGATCTTGGACATGAAAGCAGAGATACTATCCACAGTGAAAGATATGATTAAAGCTGAGAACAGGGAGGAATTTCCAAACTGATCTCCACAGGGGTTGTACAAGTCTACAGTCCCACCAACAGTAGAGAAGGGTTCCTTCTTCTCCGCAGCCTCACCAACATTTGCCATTGGCTGATTCTGAAATGGCAGCCATTCTATGTGGAGTGAGATGAAATCTCAATGTTGTTTTCATCTGCATCTCTCGAATGACTAGTGATGTTGAGCATTTCTTCATATGCTTCTTAGCTGCTCTTACTTCTTCCTCTGAAAAGTATCTATTCATTTCAGATGCCCATTTTTAATTTGGGTGGGCTGATTTTTTTAAGCTCTTTATATATTCTAGATAGTAGCCCTTTGTCTGAGGAACAGGGGGTAAAGATTTTTTTCCCACATTGTTGGCTACCTTTTCGCTGTGTTGGTGGTTTCCTTTGCTGTGCAGAAGCTTTTTAAAAGAATGAGGTCCCATTTGTTGATTTCCTCAGCCAATTCCTGTGCTATAGAAGTTTTGTTCATGAAGTCTTTCCCTAATCCAATGTCTTCAAGAGTTTTACCTAACCTGTTTTGCAGAAGGTTTAGAGTATCTGTTTTAATATTTAGGTCTCTTATCCACTTTGATTTTAGCTTGGTACACGGTGAAAAAGTTAGATCTAGTTTTAGTCTTTGGCAAGTTAAAGCCCAGTTTTTCCAGCACCATTTGTTAAAGAGGCTATCTGTTCTCCATTGAGGATTTTTGGTTCCTTTGTCAAAGATGAGGTGGCTCAGTGTATCTGGAGTAGTTTCTGGATCTTCTAGTCTACTCCATTGATCCTCGGGTCTGTTACTTTGCCAGTACCACGCAGTTTTTATCACAGTGGCTTTATAGTATAGTTTCAGGTTCAGAGTTGTAATACCCCCCACCATGTTCCTGTTGTTTAGAATTGCTTTGGCTATTCTAGGTCTTTTGTGGTTCCAAATGAAAGTTTGAATTTTTTTCTCTAGATCTGTGAAATATGCTGTTGGGATTTCAATCAGGATTGCATTGAATGTGTAGAGTAGTTTTGGGAGTATAGCCATTTTGACAATATTGGTTTTACCTGGCCATTGTCCTGCTAGGTATATACACACACAAGAACTAAAAGTCTCATACCACAGTGACATATGTGCACGCATGTTGATAGCAGCCCAATTTGTGGTTGCTACATCTTGGAAACAACACAACTGTCCATCAACTGAAGACTGGATAAAAAAGCTGTGGTTCTTCTACAGAGTGGAGTATTACTCTGCCATAAAAAATGATAAGTTTGAATCATTTCTACTTAAATGGACATACCTTGAGGATATCCTCATAAGTGAAATAAATAGGGCACAGATAGGTACATATCGCATCTTTTCTCTGGTATGAGAAAATAAAGATGTAAATGAGTTCTAGAATTGTATGTTATATATTGTGAAATAGAAAATGCTCAA
>PVIR01030061.1:0-20914 GCA_004026965.1 Petromus typicus
TGTATATACCTAGCAGAGCGATGGCTGGGTCAAATGGGGCCTCCAATCCTAGCTTTTTGAGGAATCTCCAAACTGTTCTCCGCAGGGGTTGTACGAGTCTACATTCCCACCAACAGTGGAGAAGGGTTCCTTCTTCTCCACATCCTCGCCAACATTTGCTGTTGGCTGAATCTGAAATGGCAGCCATTCTGTGTGGAGTGAGATGAAATCTCAGTGTTGTTTTCATCTGCATCTCAAGATATTTTTAAAATGTTTTTATGAAGCAAGCATAACTCTGAAACCAAAACATGATGTACATAACAGAGATATTTATGAGTGACACCATTATAAATATGAATCTAAAAATCTTAAATACTTGCAAAACAGTTGCCTACTTCACATTAGGAAAGTGATACATAATCACTGACCCGGCTGTCTATTGGGAATGCAAGACGGTTCCATACTAGCATAGTTATCAATATACTATAACTCATCATATTAATAACTCTAAAGAGAAAACCATATGATTAACTCCATAGATTTTTTTAAAAAATTAATAAAATTCAGGTGCGGATTTAGCTCAGTGATTCTGGTGCCTGCCTTGTGTGTACAAAAGCCCAGGTTTGATCCTGGCAACCACATACAACAATACAGTGCATGGAGACTTACACCCACCAGCAATCAGAACCATAAACCACAGTGCAGATGTGGTGGCTCACGCCTGCAATCCTAGCACTTGGGAGGCAGAGGCAGGAGGATTGCTGTAAGTTCAAAGCTTCCCTGGGCTACATAGTGAGCTCAGGGCCAGCCTGAACTGCAAAGCAAGACCCTGTCTCTAAATAAATAAATAAATAAATAAATAAATAAATAAATTCAACATCCATTCCTAATCAAACTTCCTTAGAAAATATAAATGAGCAGATAATAACTTAATGGAGGATGGTATATATAAAATCAGAGCTGATTACAATTCTGAAAGATTCAGTCCTTACTGCACAAATCCCAAATGTTTAAATCATGAAAGATCAAAATCTCTTAAGCCTAAAACCCTATAAGTCACATAACCAGAGTATTAAAATCTAGAATGTTGAAATTCTAAAAATCTACATCCTGAAAAATCTCAAAATTCCATGACGGGGGGCAAAGAAGGATCTATAAAAGGGGTAGAAAGTTGAATTCTGGGGAAGGAATTGGCCATGCCAAATGGCAACAACCAAAACTTCAGTTTCAAAATGCATCATTTATCTGCAGTGACATTCTTTCTAGCTGACAAAATTCTAGGAGCTTTTAATGAATTAAAGCCACATTGGATTGAAGATGCCAGCAAAATTACCGACTGGCTGAGAAATTGCTACGTGCCTGATAGAAGGAAAAGACACTCATGCAATGGCGGCGAGGCCAATGGTATTCGATCCCCAGTGTTATTTCTGCCAAATTTGTGGCCTGTATATGAGTACATGTGGAATGGATTTCTCAATACCAAAAGCAACATACAGTGTGGCACAAAAGAGAGAAAAATTTAATAGGGATGTTCATGCTGGCATATATGAGATCATAGAAGAAGTTCAAAATGAGCAGTGCCACACAGAAAATGATGTGAATAAAGTCTCTGAGGAAAGCTGTACCCGAAAGGGAAAGAAGCAGCTGCTCATCATGATGAAAGGTGTCAAAACAGTCAAAATATGGAAGTTGGCCAGCTCTTATAGAATTCCTCCATGACATCACCTATAAACTATCATGATAATGCTGGACACATTGAACACTAGACATGTTGAATTTACTTTTTAGTGGCTTTTTTCTCCCACTATTATAAGTTGCCAACATTATCTTTATAATTTAGTCTGCTCTATGCTTCATCTCTGCATGATTTCCAATACCATAAGTTTTATAGTTTTAGAGGATTATAATTTGTTCAATGATTTTTCTGTTTTGCAAATTTGATTCCAAGAAAGCATACCATTACTACAATGACTTTTAAGGTTTATGAGAGCACATAAAAACTGTTTCAGGTATAACTTGTTTTTAAACTTCCTTATTAAATGAAGACACGTCCTTTGTATATCTCCATTTATGAAATAGCACTTCTCTACATACTGGGTGGAGCTC
This sequence comes from Petromus typicus, assembly GCA_004026965.1. NCBI lineage: Eukaryota > Metazoa > Chordata > Mammalia > Rodentia > Petromuridae > Petromus > Petromus typicus. Next base: position 2,086 of record PVIR01030061.1, read on the forward strand.
TATGTTGATCTCTGATAAATCTCATCAAAAGAATGAGGTTATTCCCCACAGTATTTCACATGGACACACTTACAAACTTAGGGCCTCTATTGCCTGTCTTACAGTGTACAGTGGTTTATGAAAGAGGGAATTTTATCAAACAGATGAAATATCTCTTGTGATTTGTGATGACTCTATAACAACATGGAAATAACTATTCACACAATAATATTCAACAGAAAATTCTAACTAGGTTAGGACTAAAAATTTGCTTTTTTAGTAATGAAAATGATGAACACTGAGGGTGTATATACAAACAAAAATAAGCGACGGTGGTGTGAAGTCCACCAATCTACATCACTGGGGAACTGACTTCCAACATTCTCCTCTGTATCCTTGCAGTCTGGCATAATACTGGGCCAAAGCACGTACTGCAGAAATGTCTGCTAAAGTAACTGAGTTTCTGATGATAAAAATCTTTTTAGTGGCTTTTTTCTCCCACTATTATAAGTTGCATAGCATTACTACAATGCTATTTGTTCCATCAAATAGGTTATCAAACTGCATCATTCATTCATTCATTCATTCATGGTAGTAGAGACTGAATTTGAATCCAGGGCCTTTGTGCTGAGTGACACCCTCAGCTCTTTTTATATTTTTTTTGAGATGGCGCATGTTCCTAAGTCACCTAGTTGGCCAGAGTGAGCTCATACTCGTGATCTTCCTGCCTCAGGCTTCCACTATGCCTGGCTTTGAAGCGCATTTATTGATGGGAGGAGGTATTAGCAATTATTGGCATTACTGAATACCTATCAAAGAGAAAGTATAATACTATCTTATTTAAAAATACTACATAATACTATCTTTTATTTAAAAATGAAAACAGTGAGGTTTTAGGTAATTATTTTCCTGACTTGAGCAGGAAAATCTGTACATTATACAACTTGTGAGGAAGTTGTCAGAATAGTGCTGAATCATACTTGTAGTGCTTAAAAATTCAGCAGTCTGAAAAACCTGTGCAACTGATCTGAGACTTATACTTGAGAATAGATGTTTTGATTCTGGGTAAAATCACGAACAAAGCGATTATACTCTTAAAGCATTTCAGACTTCCCGATGGTTGGCCCTTCCTCTTCAGGTGTGGATGTATCGGTGTCCACCAAGCACATGAGTGTGTATCCACCCTCAACATTTCCCAGGTCTGGATAAGAATATAAATGGAAGCCCACATATTACCTCTAAGTAGTGAAAGGGAACAATCAGTTGTTTCAGAAACACTTAAATTGAATATATTTTGACAAATAACAACATAATTTAAAAATATGTGAAAATTTACAGACTTTATGTAGAACTGAGAAAATTACTGGAGACAATTTCATTACTGGACTTGTCTAGATGTCTTTCAAAGGGATTTCTACACTTGGCAGAGTAAGAAAATACTGAAATGTATATTTTATTAATAGTTCTCTGTCAAATACATAAAACTTATTTTTATAATCTCTACCTCCCATCATATGTGTGATATACATGTATTATATGTGTATATTATTCACTTTATATAATCAAAATTTCAGCTTAAATTATGTCTTATGACAGTAGTGATAAGAAAGATAAAAAATAAGTTTGCATTTAATCATATAAAACTGGAACATATTTTATAAAAAAGAAGAGTAAGTTTAATGTAAAAATGGAAGTCAAACGAGTCCTCTCCTCAGGGGGAACTTGGGGCGGCGGTGCCTGTGTACCTGTCACTGCCCAGCTTAAGTCCACGGGCCACTACGGCTGCTGCTACCTCTTCTCATTCACAGAGGGCCCAGGAAATTCTGTGATGTGGGTTATAGGCTCCCGGCTTGGCCTCCATCAGCTGTCTTTGAAGTGTTTCTTAGCAGCCCCAGAAAAGCATGAAATCAGTTTAGCAGAGGGAAATAAACAGATGGACAGAATCATTTATTTTGAGGGGAATTCTGGGCTGTTTGAATTAAAGTAATGAGCACTTTAAGATGCAGTGAATCTGTTTCTACATTTCATTTGAGTAATTCAAGATGTAAACAGAGCCCCACGGCAGATGAGCAGGACCCGGATTCTCTAGCTTCTGAATATTCTAATAAAGGACTGCGGAGGGGAGCGTGTTCCTCCCACAGGATGTTAGCAGATCAGTAATGACCATGATACTATTAACAACATCTTCTTATTGAACATGATTGTGCGTGGCCCCAGGGAAAGTGACATATATTTTGTACGTTACTTTTAGGCTCTACCAGCTCTCTCCAGACTCCTACTTAAAGGTGAGGAAACTGAGTCTCAGAAGTTTGGGTCTTGTAGGTGGAGCTGCTGGGACCTGAACCCATGTCACTAGGGGCTAAATCTCTCTCTTACTCTTTCTGTAGCTCTTTAGACTGGGGCAGCACTGCTGTCATCCTTTCTACACCTTAGCAGGATTGTTGTGCTTTTATTGGAATTTAATTGCCTTGTTTCTGACACTGTCGCTAAAATAACAAGCAAAGAAGCATCTATATCCTTGCCTGAACTCCAGAAGCTTCTGGCGTGGGATATTCAGCAGGTTCCCTGACACTTTTAAGCTTCACTTTCTCTGTACCCCAAAGGGGGGACGACGCCCCATTCCCCACCAAGACTGGTAAAAGAGAAAACATTTTTTGACAGAATCATTGCTAGGACAAAAGAATAATAATTAGGTGATAAGCTATTGGTGTGGTAGTTAATTACAGTAGAGCCCAGTATAGACTACTACAGAGTGAATAGATTAGCATAAAGAATTAGATGGTAAACAGTGTTCTCTGCTTACTAACATTAAAGTACTGGGGAGTGAATTGTTTTAAAAATGCATAGTTTAAAAATAGTTTCATTTATCAAATAGTGGTACTTGCTACTGAATGGCCCTGTGGGGACTTGTGCATTCAATACACCTCCCACTGCCCAGTAAAAACAGGATCCTGAGGCAGAGGAGGGGAGTCAAGGAAAGTCTGAGATCCTCATGGGCCCGAGTTGAAAGGTCTCCTTGCTTTTCTGAGTGTCCTTGGGCCCACATGACCATATCATGGGGACAAACCATCACTCTTGCTCTATGTGGTTAAGGGTCCTTCTTAATCTCAACTGGTGCTAGGAGGAAAATAGCGGTGTTACAGGTGGTGTGAAATCCACCAACCTACATCACTGGGGAGCTGACTTCCAACGTTCTCCTCTGTATCTGTGTGGTCTGGCATAATACTGGGCCAAAGCACGTACTGCAGAAATGTCTGCTAAAGTAACTGAGTCTCTGATGATAAAAATCTACATCCACCAAATAGGTTATCAAACTGCATAATTCATTCATTGATTTGTGGTACTAGAGATTGAATTTGAATCCAGGGCCTTTGCACTGAGCAACACCCTTAGCTCTTTTTGTATCTTTTTATCTTTTTGAGATGGCGCATCTTTCTAAGTCACCTAGTTACCCAGAGTGAGCTCATACTTGTGATCTTCCTGCCTCAGACTTCCACTGTGTCTGGTTTGAAGTGTGTTTATTGATGGGAGGAGGTATTATCAAAGAGAAAGTATAATACTATCTTCTTTTGGTAAAAAAATATATTTAAATACAGAGAAACATACACCCCTATGTGGATAGAAGCACATCTAGTTAGCTGGATAAAAAAGTGACCATGATTATCTGCACATGGTGAGATTTTAGATGTCTTTATATTGACTTTATTATCTTTACCTTATTTTAGATTTTATACATATATGACTTCTAATAAAATATATGCTACTAAAAAGCAAAACATCGCTCTCTCCCTTACCAATGCCACATCTTTCCATTATCCTGTGTCCCTGGCAGTGGGAGCCTGTGGCTTCGTGGGGACCTGTTGCAGTGTCACTGCAGGTCTTCCCAAAATTGTTGGTGACAGGAGAGGGACCCTCTGCTCAGTGGTGAGCAGGTGATGCTCCCCTAGGAGCTTGGTACTTGGCTTTTCCTGTCTGCCTTGGGGTGAGCGCTCGGCGGCCCTCATTGCAAATTCTTGCTCAGGGTGAGGCCTCAGTAAATATAACTGTGTTTCCAGACTGGAGCTGGGTGGCTCTCCAGTTTCCGCTGCCGTCTGGTGAGGAGCCAGTTAGCAGAGTGATGCGGGGAGGTGACTACAAGGCAGAGAGACTTCAGACTACCTGCTTAAGGGGATGTGGGTATGATTTTTATGTCCACAAACCCGTTTCCTCCCTAGCATCATGAGAGAGCCAGGGCGTGTCCTTTCCAAGTTCTTTCTTGGCATTTTTTGGGGACCCTTTTTTGCCATGACTTGCCCTTATGATCTGACTTTTTAAAGCAGGAAAATCCAAACTGATGAAAGATGTGCGACTACCTCTCCCCAGAGTCACAGCCTCTGCGATCCGAAAGGCCCAGGGACAGGCACTCTGGATTTCATCCTAGACTCTGGGTATAAGCTGCTGACGGTAAAGTGCTAGGAGGGAAAAAGAGAATACAAAGCAGATGTTGACAGAGACGATGACGGGGTAAGGGCAGCGAGGGGAGTCTGGAAGTTGATTTCCTGGACCTGCTTTATTCTTCATCAACAGCTGCACATTCAGACCGCAGAGGTGACAGAGTAACACGAGCATGGGGCCGCTACCCAGAGGCTTTTCAGCGGGGAGCGAGTCAGCTAACACACACGCAGCGCTTGGCACGCGGGGGCCACTCGGAGGTACCAGTCCCTGGTGGCTATGATTGCGAAAGCTGGGAGCGTGATCTATTCTCTTCTTTTTACTCAGTTCCCAAGTGACCGCTTCCTTCCTGCTTCGTTGCTGTTGCTGCCTTTCAACCCTCTCCCCATCATTATCCTGCATCTAACTAACTCCTCCTCTTCTGTATCTGCTTTTTGTTCCAAAGACAGCATTACACTCGAAGACCAGGGGCATCCAAATGGTTAACGCGAGTGGAACGTATACAGTGTCAATATTTAGAGTGGTCCTGTTTGACCGAGGCTGGTTCTTCCCTCCTCAGAGTAATTACTCTCTGTTTGGATTCTCGGTTTTCATAAAAGAAACTTGGCTGGCTAGCTATTACATATACCAAATGAAGCCGAAGCTTGTGTAAATGTTGAATAATGAATTAAAATGAAATTGCTGCTTGCGACAGGCCTTCCATGATTTAGTGCGGTTTTGGAGGAGGCAGCAATTGTCGTGTCTACTGCAGCAGAGCTGCCACAAGGCGACAACCTCATCAGTCACAGGATGAACAGGGCTCAGCTCACAGGAGCGCCCCCTTCCTGTGGATCCAGGCTGTGCAAGTCTGATTGAGTACAAGCTGCTCTCATCCAGACGGTGTCTTCAGACTTGGTCGCCCAAACCAAAAATGATCTTGAAATACAGTCACAGCTTTTCTGGCATTTAGCAAAGAAGCATTTATATATGCATTTGAGAAAGGATTGGTAAAATCCACTTCAATCAATACCACTCAGAGCCTCTAAGAAGACCACAATACCTTAAATATGGCTCTCTTCAATAAGTCATCCAATCTCCACTGCACATAGCTAGTTTCCTATCTTAGGAAGTACAAGGACAGGACACCCAGGTAAGCTGGGTTTAAGACAAACAACAAAAAATTTTAGTATGAGTATGCCTCATGTAATCTTCTGGGTGTACTTGGTGTTATGTATCTGAAATTCATTGTTTCTTTTGTAATGGTGCCAGGAACTGAACCCAAGGCTTTGCCTACACTAGGCAGGTCCTCTATCACTATCATCCCCATCCCTTTGAAATTCATATTTAATTGGGAATACTGGATTTTATATGGCAGACCTGGTCGTAAGATATTTGCAGGCAGTTTAAACTATTTAGCATTTTACGAAAAACTGATCCAATGTCAACAAGGTCAAAAGGGGCTTTCTGGAGGGAGATTCTGGGGTGAGGTTTTTAGGGCTGATTCATAGTGTGATTTGTGAGTGGGCAACATCAGGACTGGCAGGGAACTGGCTGGAAATGCAGAACCTCAGGCTCTATCGGGGCCAAGGACTCAAAATCTATACTTCAGTAAGATCTCTAGGTGGTCCCTGGGCACAAGAGAGTCTGGGAAGCATCTTTGGATGGATATATGGATTGGTACTCAGTTGCAAAACAGAAAGCTGTCACACAGAAGAGTGTGGCTTCCTTACTGTCTGAGTGTGACAACTAGAATGCTCATTCATTCATTTACCAAATAGTCAATGATCAGTTTGTGAATGGGAGTCACCCTGCTTTATACAGACACATATATTTTAACAAAAGGATATGCATTCCCTACAACCTTACATTCTGAAAAATAATGCCATTAAAAATAACAAGGCTTTAAGGAAAGATAAGAGTGAGACAAACTGCTTCAAATCCAAGTTATTTTGGAGCCAAAGTATAAATACAAGTAACAAAAACAATGATGATTCTCAAAGAAATATTAACATGATTTTAAAAGTCCAATACATTCCTGAGGTAGAGATACTATAGTAAATAATAGTAATGTTTATTAAGTAAGTATAGTTTTAAAGATGATAGTTGCTTGCTTAGGATGGGTGTGGGGTGTGAGGGAGGGTAGAGATGGGCCATAGAATGGAGGACCATGTGCTACCGAACTTGTAAAACAGAACTTCGAGATGAGGTCATGAGTGAAGTTTAGGTTTTCCCCTAAGTGGACCTTGCGGTGAATGTTTTAGTGCAAGTAATTTAGTGAGACAAGATCTTAGAAAGCACCTTGAGGGGGTAAAGAGCTAGGATCCCCTCATCTTAGTAAGAAGCATCAATAAGTGAACTGAGCTCCTGTGGGATCGTGTCACGTGGCAGGTCCTTCTTGAGCACGCATGCCTTGGCCTTCCTGTCCTGTGCACAAGCGATGTTTCCTGGAGGCTAAGAGAGGGGTAGAAAGTGACAGGCCATGGCATCTTTGCAGGTGATCTCAGAAGAATTAGGGCAACTGGGAGGATCCAAGCGGGAAGCCTACATATCCTTAGTGGACTTTTTAGGGATGGTGTCCAGGGAGCCAATGGGGCCTGTGTTGGTCACTGTGTTCCTTCACATCAGCTGTTGTGTGGGAGAATGAAGCAATAGCGTTAGGGGCTGGGGAGTTAGCTTAGTGGTTCCAGCCCCTGCCTTGTAAGCACAAAGTCCAGAGTTTGATCCTTGATATCAAAACACACAGAACAATCGACTTAGAAATTCACAGACTGCCTATGAACTGATGAGAATTCTGCAGCACACTGACACTGCACTCTTATTAATGAATGGGGCATGAGACTAATTTGCTTTCCAGAATCTATGTGTTATAAAAGAAGTGGACTTTCACCTTCCAGTAAAATATCAAAGAGCTCCTGCCTGTAAGAAATGTTCAGAATAGCGCAGTGAGCATTTTTGAGCTTGGTGAGGTAAGAGGTATGGCAGAAGATGTTGGAGGAAACCTTACTCCCAACAGGGATCACGGTCCCAGAGGATCGGCGAGGAGACCCAGAGGCTGAGTCCTGAAGACTGAGCAACATGCCAATGCTGGATAACAGGAGGAGAAGCTAGGGAGGTAAATGTGTGAGGACCTGGGGAAAAATATCCTCATGAAGAAGCCACTGCCCCAACCCCTGCAGGTCACTCAGGACCCCTGGCTTTAAGAGGGTTTAATATAAGAAAACAGAAGAGGCCTCAAGGTATTTAGGACCTCAGAGAAAACACTAAAGGTGCAGGTAGGGCCCAGCTGGATTCTTGCATCATGCAGTGTCTACCTGGTTGCAAGTAGCAGATAAATAATAAATGTCAGTCTCCTCTGTCTCTGGGATAGTGTCCTGCCTTGACCTTGCTTATCAGATCAGGTAGGAGACCGAGGTCCTCCTCACCACATGTGGTCATTACATTTCCCATGGCATTTTTCACAAGAGGCCCGGGCTGCTTCTCTGGCTGTCCTCCAGGTAGGTAATTATCTTGCCTCCTGTTCTAACTCCTCCATGGTTTCAGTTGTAGGAAAGAGCACTCTTCTTCCTTTCCCATGTGATGGGCTGCTGATGCCGAAAGGTTTCATTCCAGAAATCTGTTACCTTCTGTCCCGGAGTTTGGCTGGCGTTCAGGGTGGGAAAGGATGTTTGAGGACATCTTGGCTTGGTCTATACTTACTGAGACAAGTAGAGAACTGGGACTAATTTCTTGATCAATTGAGCACCAAGAGTAATTTTTTTCCCCATATGACCTCATAAAAAATATCTATATCTATATCTATATCTATATATATCTGAGTTGTTCAGGAAAAAGAAAAAAGTTCCTGTTTCAAAATTACTGACATAAAATCAATATCCTTTAGCTCATCACAAGAGCATGCTGTTTTGGTAAAGTGGCCGGTCATCATAATGGTCAAATTTTCTAAAATGACACTGTCTCTGAGATAAGACTACACTGGAAAAACTTGTCTATCTAAAGGCTGAATATCCTTTATTCAACTGCTCAGAACCAAAAGTGTCTGGGATTTCAGATTTGTTTTGGACTGGTGAATATGTGAATATATATAATGGAAGATCTTGGGAAAGCCACCCAACTCTGAACAATGAAATACATGTATGTTTCATGTACACCTTAGGCAACCTTTTACAATATTTTAATGTTGTACAATCTTTTTCTTTACTGTGCCTGCATTTTGACTGTGAGCCGTCATATGAGGCCAGGTGTATAGTTCTTCCCTTGTGGTATTCTGTTGCCACTAAAGTGTTTTGGCTTTTGTAGGACTGTGGGTTTTGGGGTTTGGGGCGGCAGATGTCCCATCTGTATGCCTACCTTCTATCTATGTCGATCCACCTACCTACCCTCTTTCACTGCATCTGTGATTCTCGGCCTTCTATACTTTGCATCCTTAGCACCCAGTTGTCAGGAGGTGGTCCTCAGGGCTGATGTTCGCAGCAGTCAATAAGTGAGTGATGTCTGAGTACCCACGGTTGCATGGCCAAGTGCAAGGGGAGATATAAATATGCACAATAATAGTAGTTCTCCTCTGGTCTCTATTCACTTCCAGTCTGTAATACAGCATAGCAGGACCATTTCTGAAAACAGGCCCGAATTTAAACTCTAGCCTCACGCCTTTTGTGGCCCTGAGCAAGCTAGTGAACCTTACAAATCCACTATCCATCTATGCAAAGCAATAGTAATACTGGCAACTATGACTGAATTATTAGAATTATCAAGTACTGTAGGAGAGTCCATAAGATATGGAAGTTTAAATGCACAGTATTTGGTATGTAATATCTCATGCGAGTATTTATGGTCAATACTATAAGAAAAGTCAGTAGTGGGAAAAGCCTATTCCTACTCTTGGATTATCCCCCAGCACAAAGAAAAGAGCTGGTCTCTGTAACCTCATGTGACAGTAGTGGAGGACATTAGCTTCATGGCCCGATAGAGCTGGGGTAGAACCTTAGCTTCTTGTAGTTCTGTGGCCTTAGACATGTGAAAGGGCCTCTCAGATCTTGGTTTCCTCATGGTTAAAACAAGATTTTGTAGGACGGTCATTCTATACAGCATCACATGAAACTAGCATGTGGCAAGAAGCACTGAATATATCAATACTGTTCATGATAATGAAAACAGAGCGTGTGGTATACTTAGGAGTGACTTGTAGCATGGATACTTTTAATCTTTATCAGCTTAAGCTATTTATTATTAAATATTTATCAAAGGCTCAGTTGGAATTTACTGTCAGGATGTCGCGAGGGGCAGAAGTCCCTCTGCATCAGCCATGGAATAATTTGGGCCATAACTTAGCCCAGGAGTGGACCTGTCCATGCCAACTTGTCTTTGGAGCCTCGCCTTTAGCTGGTATGGGGAGCACATCCATTTGCTTAAGACTCACAGTTGAGTGAAGGCAGGATCATTGTAGAAATCCTTCAGTCTTCCTGTCTGAGGACCCATGAAAGAAAGAACTTTTATATTACAGTTCCCTGAAAGCCCTGTGTGACTTCGTTGGTTAAATCTAAACATTTTTAAACTTTTTCACTTTGAAATAATTATAGTGACACAGCAACTTGTACAGGAAATTCCCACATACCCACACCAGATTCCCCCAGGGGCTACACAGAATCAAGCCCAGACGACTGGCATTCGTTTTGTCAACTTCGCTAAAATAAACAGCGCACCTAACGGATAGTAACCTTGACTTTCTCATAACCTTCCCTTTTTTCTTCAGTTGGTTCGATCATGTTTTTGCATTACGCATATGATAACAGCCTCAAAACCTTTTAGACACAGCTTGGGAATAAGTTAATAAATTACATAACCTTGTGACAGCACTACTATACTTTTTAGTGTTTAGAATACAGGATTATTCAAGTAGTCAGAAAGAAGGTTAAATTCACAATATCTCTTCATTATAGTGCACTCTTCGACCAGAGCATTTTAACATAATGAAATATGTGTTGCCCGAGGACAGCTACGTAGATGACTAAAACTCAGGTTTTTAAATTATAAAATTAGAATGATAATCACTGCACTAATGATAGTTATAATAGGTAGCAGCTTTTGGATATATACCACATGCCACTCTATGGGGTATTTTATATAATTTAATCCCTCACAATTATCCTACAGTTAGATATTGTCCAGTTGCATTCAAGTTTCAGAATATATTTATTATGCAATTACTTATCTGTTCTACAGACAAGAAAGCTGAGGCTCAGACAGATATTTTGTCATGGTTCCGTAGCTAAGAGGTGACAGATGGCCAAACTGAGAACAACCTCCACTAGACCTCTTGGACTGACATTCACACTTTCATCGGTGGTTTAGTTTCAGACCAGTGACATGATCTATGATATGCTGTGAGCTTGATTTTGGTTCTGAGATGTTCCCTTACTTAATTTATAACGTTTTCTGCAAAACAAGACTAAAACATTTTACTCTATGTTGAATGTTGGTATATTTCAGTATCACTGTAAAACTAACCTGTTACTATTACGGATATAACAATTATTTTCCCCCAATGGGAAGGCTGATATGTTTGGGAGATGTTGATACAGTTAATTTTTATCTTTTATCTTTTCTGTAGGTGAACAAGATGTATAACACTGAGAGTAAGGTGAGAATCCATTGGGATGGACTGCTGGAGGAGGGATTTGAGCCAACTTTGAAGACTGTAGAATTCAAAATGTGTCACCCACCCTCTCCAGGTGATTTTACTTTTTGAAATTAATATTTTTATTACTTTGGTCTTATATCATCCAATACAGTTGCAAGACTCAGAAAAAAATATATATAAAATCACTGAAGCAGCCCGCAGTATGCTGGTACCATTTCTTACCTTAGTAAGAATGATGCCTTTCCTTATGCTGCTCTTAAATTCTGAGTGACTGTGATAGTGGCCAAATTGTTTATGAATAGCCTCCTTTTTCTTACAACACATACTCCCTTGGATCGAAGGCAAAATGTGAGGAGAAGGTTCTAGATCTCCCTCCTTCCTTCTCAACATTTGATATAATTCACACATCATTCAGGTCACTCTTTGAAAGTGGAAAACTCCAAGGTGTTTTGTTTTGTTTTTCAGTTTGTTCACAGATTATGTCATCTTTACCGCAATCTATCTGTTTTAACATTTTTATCACCCCTCAAAAGAAACTTCATAGCCATTAACAGTCATCCCTATGTTTCCCCATTACCATTCTCTTTAACATCAATGTCCCAGACTCAGGCACTCACTTACCTACTTTCTGTCTTTATATGATCGCCTGTTCTAGAGATTTTCCTGATATTTCTTCTGTCCAACTGGAACTATTTATCCTTAGCCAACAGCTCCTCCTCTGCTCTCCTAACCTTCCCAGGCTCTGTAACCACTATTCTACTCTTTATTAAGAGATAAGTGTTGGGAGGAGAGCCCATGTATGAGTGAGATAATGCGCTATTTTTCTCTCTGTGGTTGGGTTAGTTCAGTGTCATTCTTTTCTCCAAATTTATCTTAGGATGATCCAGTGGTGATGAGCAGTCTTGCCTTGTTCTAGATCTTAGAAGAAAAGGTCTCAACTTTTCCCAGCTCAGCATATTAGATGTGGGTTTGCCACATAAAGTCTTCACTGTGTTGAATGTAATTGTTTTTACATTTAATGATTCAGAGTTTTCCTCACTATAAAAGGATGCTGAGTTTTGATAAATTTTTGAAACTACTGAAATGCTCACATGCCTCAGTCCCTCATTCTGTGGTTTCAGATTGCTTTTTCTCAACCGGAGAGCTAGAAGGGTGTCCTCATCCTGCACGGCACCAAAAGGAGCTCCTTAGAAACTGGAAGCTCAGTCAAAACTTTCCGAGTAGAATAGGACTTGTCTTCAGTCATAAAAGAAGATTCTGATACGGAGAGATGAGGGAGAAACTGTACCTCGCAGGGACTGAGTAGAACACACCGCGTCCTCTCCAGACGGGGCTAACAAAGCACAAGTGCTCATGGGAGAGAGTGAACCACAATCAGGACCAGAACCCAAACCACACCTACACCCAGGATGGCTTTGGATATAGATAAGGAGTTTCTATGTGAGATAATGGGGAGATAATGTATATCTGGGTAGGAGATTGGAATGAAAAATATGGTGCTTTCCTGCCCACGGAGGGAATGATGAGAGGCAGGAACAAGTTGCTGACTGAGAGGAGCATTGGCTGAGCTTACCACACTGGAGCACAATGGATAAGACAGAGAGTGACAACCTTCCTCCACTCCCCAGGCAATGGGGATTCTTACTTTCCCTTAAAGAATTCACTTACAGACAGTAGTAAACTCAACTTAGTCATGGCGAGAGCCTCTGCTGCCTGACGGCTTCCCACATTTTGGCTAAATTCATAAATATAATGGGGAGGTCTTTTTAATATTGCTCCCTTTTCCTGCTGGCAGAGCTTGCGCCTATGATATCCCACTGGGGCCCCAAAACCACATTGCATCTCCACAAGTGCATTTTTGACAATCTGGGCAATAGCTTGTTCTGAAAGACTCTGCCCAGGAGAGCGACTGCAATCAACTTTCTCACTTTGGGTTCCTATCATAAAGAATTTGTCCGAAGGGCTCATGTGGAGAATTCAATTTATATCATCCGAATAGGTGAAATATGAAGTGGACCTGGCTAGCTCCTGGGGTTGGTAACAGGCACCATATTTACCTTTCCTGTTTTCTGGTTTTCAGGGGAAATCAATTAAAATGCATATGGAACAATTAGAAAACAATAATACACCTTAGAGAAAAGTAACAATTAATGTGCTATTTAAAACTTTACTAGACTTTAGTTAGGAAGGGCAGTCATTCATTCTGAGTGAGATATTTTTGTCCATTCTTAAAAGCTGAAGTGTCTACCAATAACTGAAAATATGTTTGGATTTGCTTGAATTCTACTCTAGGGAGCAATACCTTGACAATATTTCCTGACACAAACCTCAAATTATAGCATGGGGTCTAAAGCTAAATACATTTAACTTCCCAACAAATGTGAAACTAGCCTATAGATTGTGCAATGGATTCTTTGCTGTATATTGATCCATCCATAATTTTTAAGCCTCTGCTTTCTTTGTAACACTGTGTGTAGTTGTAGGTAATCTGGGATGTAGTTGTTGCCCACCAGGAGTTCTGACTTTTCTCTTTGATGCCGCAGATAACTAGTCAATAATAATGACAACAACAGTAATAATTACTTGTTTAAAGAAACTTCTTTGGTGGTGCTAGGGATAAAGATCCTTTTACAAATGTACGGAGTTTCACTTATGTAGTTTAATCTTTTAATCTTCCAGTTAATAGTCAAGGAGACTCTTTGAAATAAGAAGTAGCAAGGAGAGACAGGACTAGCTACAGTGAATGAAGGGAAAGACATTTAGCCCAGAGAGATTCAATGACTTACTCAAAGTCAGAAAATTAGCGTTAGAATGAGAGTAAGAAATGAATTTCCAGATACATAATAAAATTCTCCATCTACCTGTTGCCTGGACTTTCAGTTCCATGATCTTATTACCTCCCAAGTACCGCAGCAAAAGTACCCTTGAGTGATCAGAGGATTTGGATATAAGAATCTTTTAGGCTGGAATAGCAAATTTTCTAAATTTCATGAAATTATTTTGGGCTTTTTAGCACAAATTCAGATGAGTGCATTAAACTAAGCCTGGACATCAACTTCCCATTATAAGCAGAGTATATGATGGATGAATGTTAAAATCAAAAATAAAAACAAAAACAAAAAACCCCAATGTGTGACTAAAGTTGAAAGCGAGGAATACAGATGTCCAGAGGGTCGGAATGGGGAACTGATGTTACAGCACAGAAGGGCCTGCGGGTGCTGTGGGAGGGGGAATGAGACGCCGGAGGGGTGGGATGTGGGCCCTGTCACTGCACAACTGGCTGGTCACGGTCCTGAGCAGCCTGAGCAGTGACATGGCAGTGCCATGGCGTCCAAGCCAACTTGGATTGTAAACGACAACATATTTGCCCCAAGAAGAAACTGGGATCCCACGCTAGCCCGATGTGTCTCAGGTTGGTCGGGGCTAAATTCACAGTGCTGAGGGGCACAGGGGCCCGATTTTAAGCTCGGTTGAGGAGTCCTCTTCCAAGAAATCATAATTAGAATATGATATTGCTACAATTTTAAGGGACTAAACAGAAGAATAAAAAACATAATATCCCAAGCAGGACAAGGAAAAATTAAGAAAGAAAGTCCTTGTTCCTACAAAAACTTTGACCCATTTGATATAAATGCAAAAAGATGATAAAAAAATTGAACAAGGCTACATAAAAGCTTTGATATGATAAATAGGTGAAATATATACAGGGTCTACATTAAATGGTCAGATTAGCTGATGATTGTGTTCATCTAAAACTGGGGAGCTAAAAGGTTGAAGAAGAGAAGAATAGAATATATAAATAACTACAGATAAATATTTTTACTCATGTAAAACACACACATGTGTCAATAAAATATTATCCAAAAAAATCTGCATAGTGCTATTAAAGACTAACAGACTTTTTAAGAACAAAAGTATTACGATAAAAATGTCTATATAATTATAAAAATCCTAACTCACCAGAAAGCCAAAATTTGAAATTTGAATGCCAGAAATAAAAAATTGTGAGAATTATACGAATACCTACATCTTTGATAGGTTTTAATATGAAATTTACTATAAGGTTGTCTTTTGAGATAGTAAGAATACAGAATATCTGAACAAAATGATCCATATATTTAATATAGTGGTTAGAAATAGGACTTGTACAGAACTGCAGAAAATCTTTTCAAGTGCATGCAAATCATTTATGAAAATAAGCCATAAAGCATGTCTTATAAATTGAGTCAACAAAAATCTCAATAAATTCCCCCCCTAACTAGAGTATACAAATTACTGAATAATGTACAAATAAAAGAAATCATTATGAAAGCAAAATGCACACATATTTGAGAAACAAAACATTTGTTTCTAAATAACTCATAGTCCATGGGATAAAGCATAATATACAACTGAAATAGTTAAAGCCACATATTAATGGGGCCTTGACATATAAAAAAATCATATGGGGCACAGTCACAGGGCTGCACACACAAAATTCTTTTTTTTTTTTTAGGTTTTTGGAGACAGGGTCTCGCTTTGTGGTTCAGGCTGGCCCTCAGCTCAGCCTCAAACTCACATCACAATCCTCCTGCCTCTGCCTCCCGAGTGCTGGGATTACAGGCGTGAGCCACCACGCCCGGCACTGTGGTATGTGGTACTGGTTGATGCTGGGTGTGGGTCTCCACGCCCAGTATGGTATGTGGTTACCGGGGAATCGAACCCGGGCCCTTGCGCTTGCAAGACAGGCGCCGGAACCACTGAGCTAACTCCCCAGCCCTGCACACACAAAATTCTGTACCTTAAATGCTTCTAGTAGGAACATTAGAAAAAAAGAATAAGCCAAGAATTTTCCTAGACAAAATTAGAAAATTGAAAGAAATAATGTATGACTTTTATTTTTGTCTGTGATTTAAAAAAAATCGTATAATGCTACTCTTAACAGTAAGAAGAACCATACATGGTGAAGAAAATCCAAAGCAGAGCATTGGAAAGCATCAAAGTTCCAGCATAGTGAGCAGGACTCCAGAGTCTACTGTAGAGAGAAGATGAGCCCGTGGAAATCAGTGCCGAGCTAGTTCTAAGAGGGATTGAGAGGCTGAAGAAATTAGAGGTTAGGGATGTGGAGACTGGAGGCAGTGTAGGCAGAAGAGGACCTTGGACCTGAAGGAGGCAGGAACTGCAAATGAGTGAGGATGAAATTCACGTTCAATTTTCCTTCAAGCTGTTTGTCAACTCCTCAGCTGCAGGTTCAGAGCATAAGATGCCAAGAAGCTAAGCAGAAAGCAGTGTCTGTCAGGCCACAGAGCTTGGGTAGAGACTTTGGATGGAGACAGAGACGGGATCTGGGTGCCTACCCAAAAGGACAGGCCCTGGTGGACACACAGGCCCACACCTGAGATTCCTAGAGACTGTGCTGTAGGAATCAGACTTGGTTCAAAGCAAAGTGAAAACAGAGATCCCTTCCTTCTGAAATCCAGACTTACCTGCATGGACAGGATCTGCCTGCCCTCTATCCACCTGCCAGAACCCAGGTTCTGCTTACTCTGTAGAAAGTTAATATCGCCAGAGCTTCACACTATTTAATCGTCACATGCAAAGTAATATGCAATCAAAAATTGCCACATAAGTCTAGAAACAGAACCAAATGATAAAGACCAAGTTAAAATGTGAAAAAACAACAGAAATAGCTCATCGAGTGATCACAGATGATCATATACTCCAGGAGAGGGAAAAAATGGGAAAATTTCATCAGAGGATATATCATGCAATTTGTGAAGAATCAAGCAGAAAATTGAGAAGTGGAAGTTTTCTGGTTGTTATTATTCACTAGATTAGTTTTTGCCAGATTAGAGTTTTAGACACAACACAAGTACTGGTGAATTGTAAGATGGGTTTGGAAAACAAATTTCATAGTTCATCATAAAAAATAAGAACATCCACTGCACTCCTTTACATATGTAGTACTAGGAAATATAGTTAAATATGTCATTGATAAAGATCTAAGTAATTGAAAAAGACATCTATATTTACACATTACTTCAAAACATCTCAAACTTAAAAATATATATTGAAACACCTGAAATCTTGTTCAAATACAGAAGTTCAATTCAGTTAATCTGAAGTGAGTTTTGGTTTGAGTACTGGCATTTATAGTAAGTTCCCAAGACTTCTGCTCCACAAAACAAATTTGAGTATTAAGAACTTAGAAGACTGTATCTTTTCTCTTGCATGAGAAAATGAAGTTGTAAATGAGTTGTAGTATGTAGAGTTGATGTTGTGAAACAAAAAATATTTAAAAGGAAAGAGGGTATAGGGATAAATGATGAGGGAGAAAAACAATGTGATAGTAATAAAGAAAAAAGGAAACAAAGATTATATATATATAGGGGGTGGGGGGTTTACCGGGGGAAGGGAAAAATGAGAATCAAGTCACATCATATTCTGGTGCAAACTCTAGATGTTGAATGCAATGATAATGTGTATCATAATGTACCAATAAAGATTTAAATTTAAAAAAAAGAACTTCGAAGATCAGTTGGGTGTGGAAGCACACTCCTGTAATTTTAGCATTCTGAGAGGCTGAGGCAAGAGAATTTGAAGTTTGAGCACAGCAACTGAGCAATTTAGTGAACTCTGCCTCAAAATCTATAAAAATATCAAAAGGCTGAGATCTAGCTCAGTGCAAAGACTTTGGGTTCAATGCCTAATGCTGCAAAAAGAAAAATGAAGGGAAGTTAGAAGATTCAAAAGAATTCAGATCCTACAAAATTACACTAAGATTTCAAGGCAATTCTAATAAAATTTGACAAATTCTTTGAAGGAGCTTGACAAGGTAGTCCTAAAATGTGTGCGATGTTTTACCACGGCCAAAGCAACTGCAAAGAGTGTCCCAAGTGCAGCTTATCCTGTCAACTAGTTAATCTTCCTAGAAAAGTCTAGTAAATTAAAAGGTGTGGAATTGGCAGTGAAAAGAGATGAATTAATGGAAGAGGAGAAAATGTAAGAAATGAACATGTACAGAGATACAAACCTGAAGCATAAAAGAGGCAGAAGTGAAGAACAGTTAGGGGGAAAAAAGAAAATGTAATAAAAGTTCCTGGTTCAATACATACATATGCAGAAGTAAAAATAAAATTGAAAACACAACATATACTATATTCAACATACACTCCAAACAAGCTTATCTACTAAGTTTAGATAGCTGAATTTCTTTTAAATTAGAGGACACTAGATAACATTTCTAGAACTCAAAATGTGGGAAGATTTCTCAAGTAGGAAAATAAGCATACTCACAAACTAAGTGCATAGAGTAAAAGTTTTGATTCTGTTAAGATGAAAACTTTTATAAACTTAAAGTCACTAATATAAAAAAAGTGAAAGGTCATTCTCAAGCTGGATGAAGATGTTTTCTGTGCAAACTGCTGGGGATTAATTAGCATTCTATTAATCCCAAAGCCTCCTGTAAGTCAAAAAGAAAAGGAATTTGACAAATAAGAGAAACAAGAGGGAAAGACTCAAACAGAGCAAATAAAATCATGAAATGACGCTACATCTCTCTGGGGGAACTAGGCAAAGAACAAATGAAGATTACAAGACAAGAGAATTAGAAACCCATTGAATGGCCAACATGGAAATGCTCCCTGACAAAGGGTGGGGTGAAACCCTGTCAGTAGCATATAGGAGGATAATGGTAAGTTGAAAGAACAGTTTGACAAAATCTATTGGCAATATAAACTTTTATTAGAAATGATTCTTTTCCTAGGTATTTTCTTCTGAAATATTTGTGCAGTTCTGCACGAGGTGAGCTGCAGAGGGAAGCTG
>PVIR01030062.1:0-20617 GCA_004026965.1 Petromus typicus
TGTCATCCTTGTGCAGGGGCCATGCTAATCTTCTCTGTATCGTTCCAATTTTAGTATATGTGCTGCTGAAGCGAGCACTCTAATTCCTTTACTTTAGAAGATACT
The DNA here is from genome assembly GCA_004026965.1 of Petromus typicus. Taxonomy (NCBI): domain Eukaryota; kingdom Metazoa; phylum Chordata; class Mammalia; order Rodentia; family Petromuridae; genus Petromus; species Petromus typicus. Next base: position 106 of record PVIR01030062.1, read on the forward strand.
GAAAAGCCAAATGACCACTGTACTCTTGCCCACAAATTCATTTAGCATTTCTGGTTTTTTGAGACAGAATATTGCTCTTTATTCAGGCTGGACTTGAACTGATAATCCTCCTGCCTCAGCCTTCTGAGTGCTGGAACTATGAGCACATGCCACCCAGTTTAGATTGATTTTGTCCCTGAACAGTTTATATGCTGAAATCCCAGCTCTGAGTTCTGGACAGTGGGGCTCAGTTGGGTCCAGGGTCCTTGTAGGTGGTGTTGGTGAAGCTGAGGCCTCAGGGGAGGAAAGGTCTATAACTAGTGGCCTCTTCAAGAAGGGAAATTCAGAGACTGTGCATGGGGACAATAGCTGTGAAAGGGGTGACAGAGCTCAGGGTGATGCTTCTGTGAGCCAAGGGCAGCAAGAGTGGCCAGTGCTCACCACAGATGGCTAAGAACATGGGACTCTCATAGCCCGCAGAAGGACCAGCCCTGTAAACCCCTGGCCTTGGACTTTTTCTGGCCTTCAGAACCAGGAGATGTTAGGGCAGCCAGTACAAACTAGTATGCTTGGTTTTCTGTTTTTTTGGTTTTTTTTTTTTTCCTGTACTGGGGATTGAACTCAGGGCCTTTGCTTCATCTATAGCCCTTTTCAAATTTTAAAACAGAGTCTTTCTAAGTTGCCCAGGCTGGGTGCAAACTTGCACATTTTCTACTTCAGTTTCCCAGAGTCTTGAGACTCATGATGCTGTTTTACCTGGCTTAGTACACTGAGTGGTTTTTGGTTTTTAGTAGCTGTTTAATATTTGAGACTATGGGGTTAGAGCAACAGGTTCTGATCTAGGGGGAGGCCTTTCTAGAGTGACTGCGTAGTGTCACGGTGTCTGTACCAAGAGTGTTGAAAGGTGATGCTGGTGCACAGGCCAAGGCCTGGAGGAGTGGCTTAAGCTCTCAAAAGTAATATGCTAAATGTTTGGGTCGAGGCCACATTAACCACCAATGATCACAAAACATAAAAAGAAGAGTAGTTACTGAGCTAAAGTAGTTACATCCAATGATAAGGATGGGGTAAGCCAGGACTCTTATTTATATGGTGCATCACATTTGGGTCTTTTTGATCAAATGAGGTCATATAAACAAGTAATAACAAATTAGCTCTAGAGAATTTACTCTTCTTTGTACCTCCATCCGTATCTCCATCAAGGAGAACTTATATTGATTTAAATCTGAGGTTTTGGCAGAAAATGATTGTTTCTCAGGGTGCCTTGTTGAATGTTGCAAGTTCTACATTAATATGCATATTCATAAACATAGACAAGTTGTTTCTAGAAAACTATGTGATGTAAGGTGCTCTTAGATCCAAGTTCTTTTTTTTGGCATTTGAGTTCCTACTGGGAATGTAGCCCGAGAGGCTGGGACTCTTTGGAAGCCTGAAGAGGATGGAGCATCAGGATGTTTCAGTGCTTATCAAATTCGTATGTTGCTTCCTCGTAGTGCCCTTCCCTGTCCATTTGAACATGTCTATTCTCAGGCACATTCCAGTGTAGCTTATTCATAGGCCCTTGCTCTCCTGTACCCCAGGGCTCGGTCACTCCCATGAAGTGCTAGATTCATGCTTTTCATGTCTTATTCCTTAGGCAACTACATAGTAATAGTGAACTGTGTATGATTACATTTTCATTATAGCTGCATTGAAAACTCCATGGGGGCAAAAGCTTTTCTTCATCTTGGAACATTACTGGGCATATAGTAGATGCTTAATATTTTTTTTTGTACTGGGGATTGAACTGAGGACTTTGCCCTTACCAGACAGACGCAGTGCCCCTGAGCTGCATCACAAGGCCAGTACTTTTTTTTTTTAATAAAGAATGAGCCAGATGTGGCTATCATACCAGCCTTATGGGAAGCTGAGGCAAAAGAAGCACCTGAGTGATTGTTAGGCTGAACAATATACTGAGACTTTTTCTTTAAAAAATGCCAATGTGTTTTGTAATTTCTCTTCCCATACTATTTGAAATCAAAGTATCTGTAAGGCAAGAGGTAAAACCAGGAGTACTTAATGGGAATGACATTTAGCCCCTCATCCCCATCTCTCAGCTTTCTCAAGCCTAGTGTAATAAAAAGGTATAATAATGTATTTTAAAATGAATAATGAAAACATGCTTGCAATATACCTTTAGTGTGAAGAAAAGTCCCTCTTGTTCTGTCTACTCAAATTACAACCATATGCCATTCATACACACAAATTCTAGACCTACTATGACTTTTTTACATCCTTTAGTAACAGGTGTCCAGGACCCTAGTCTGTGCAGGGGTTTCCCGGGGGTGATTAACGAGTGAAGGGACCCAGAAGTTTAGACAGTAGGGAGTGGTGGGGACTGAGGGGTATGAGGGAGAAGGTGAAATGATTCCTCTGAGTTTAGAAGGTGAAATGATTCCTCTGATTTTAACTGTGTGAGAATACAAGACTCATCACCAGATCTTCAGATGTTTGAAAAGATAACAAAAATCTAGAAATCTATGTGAAATCTATAACATTTAATATGTTTCAAATTTATAAAAATAACAAACCAGGGTGGTGGCGCATAGCATTCCTTCTTTGATGGTTACACGTGTGGGTAGAGAGGGTCCAACAGGCCACCAGTTTGTAACCCTGCTGTACTGAAACATAATTCAGGAAGCCCTAAGAAATTCTGTCTAGGAACCTCCAGAATTCCTAGTGTGTGGATGGTGGAAATCAGAAAGAGACAAATAAATTCACAAGGAAGTCCAAGTCATGTTTTAAACTACAGAGGTTTTTTTTTTTTTTTTTTTTTTTTAATTGCAAAACATTTGTTACAGAAATTTCAGAAAGTTTTTCCCGTGGTATCTGCCAACTTCTGCTTTGAGTTATATGCCTAAACAAACAAGCTCAAAGTGCATTGTGAATCCAGTAATAGACCTTGAAAAAAGAACAACTCCTCTAAGGATTTCTATATATTTATAGTGTCAATAGATATGCAAACCGCTGTCTATCCATATGCAAAGAAGGAAAAGATGTGTATATATATATTTAGCAAACCCAAGTTCAAAATCATTGTATTTATAGGAATTCATTTAAAAATGAGATCTGAATAATTTTTCCCATTACAAACTGTGATTAGAACATTTACAAATAAGAGTGTAAGTGTGATGCTATGAAATGGCTATGCGTCGAGTACCCTGCGTGTGCCCAGTGGCAGCGCAGGTAGGCAAGTCCTCACGCAATGTCAGCATTCCATTTCTCTGATTCTCCCTCACAAAGATCCTGTGTTTGGGTCCAGAGTGATATCCTAACAAATGTACGTGTGCACGTCCTTCAGGAGGTCCCGAGTAACCCCGAACAGCGGGCATTCCTTCCCCCTGTGGTCAGTCATTCCCAGGACACACTCACTAAGTCGGAATCCAGAAACTGTGATTCTAGGAGGCCCCAAATTGGAGGTCCCGGGTTATGGTGATGGCGATGCTGTTGGCAGACACACTGGTGCGGCTCGCACAGTGTGTGAGAACACGAGATTGAGCTGGGCTTGCTTGACCTCGGGAGACTAAAGAGGGAGGATCCCTAGAGCCCAGGAGCTGGAGGCTGTCCTGGACAATATGGTGAGACCGTGTCAGGAAAAAAAGCAAGAAAACAGGAACAAACAAAACCTGCCTGTCAATGTCTGTGGTGGTGTGTGTATTTCCTCAGCCCTACAGGTCCTATTTCTGTTCTTTCCCCATGCGTACCCTCACCTCTGTGTTGTGGATCTGGCTCCGAGGTTGAACGTGTAGTCCCTCCATGGAGATGCGGATGCCGAGGACATGCTGGTGAAGATGTGAGAGACTTATGGGATTCAAGGAGGGAAAGAGTTGGGTGAGGTGATGCCTGTGTGAGCCAGTCAGAAGAGGCTGAATCTGCGGGAGGATGAGACCTAGTTAAAGTATGAATATTTGGCTTTTCCCAAGTAGTTGCTATTTTACATAATGTGTGGGGTCCAAAGGTGCCGAGATTATGGAAGTCAAGTGAAGTCTTTGTAGGCCTCATAAAGAAAGACCTAGTGTTGGGCTAAGAGAAAAGAAAGAAACAAAGGGGCTGAAGAAGGCGGCACCCTCAGGCCCAAGGCTGAATTTCTCTGTGCTCGCCACAGGCTCCCTGCCAGGATGGCTGGTATTGTTGGGGGCATTATGACTCCCCCAAAGCTTGTGGACTTCTAGACACACAGACAGGCCATTTGTTCACCCTCTCCGGCACGCAGACTGTCAACACACTAAGGGCTGTGAGTTTAAGGTGGATGGGCTGTAAATGGGGGAAGGAAAACTCATCATACTTTTATTGCATTTGTGTTACCTGGTCACCTAATTGTCTCTTAGACAACACACTGAGATTGCTTCGTCTCCATTTTGTTAGCAACAGTGATGTGTGCAGTGAAAGGTAACCCAATTACTTTCTGGAGAAAAAAAAGAAAAGTAAAAATCTGCATTTTCTTAAATGAGAACAAACTCTTTCTTTGGTTGATTCCAGTCTGAAACACAGAATGTTTGATTTCTAGAAAACTATGACAACAACAACAACAAATAACCAGAGAGGGAGAGAAGGAGGGAGAGAGAGAGAGAGAGAGAGAGAGAGAGAAAGAGAGAGAGAGAGAGAGAGAGAGAGAGAGAGAGAGAGAGAAAGGAGTGAAATAGGGAAGGCAAGAGAGTGCAAATATGCTTAGATCAGAGCAAGCTATAGGACAGTTTCCCCATTGTTTTAGGAGTAGCCCCTCTCTCATGGGGCTATGCTAACTGGCCCCTCTCTTTCCCTGACACAGAACCGGTGATTTCTTTCAAGAGTGGTCCATCACTCACCTCTTGCCCAGTCATCTACCTCACATTCGCAGGGCAGGCTCACCAGAGTGATGGCCGTAGGCAGGGCTGTCACGGGACCGCCTGTCCATAACTGCTGCCTATGTCCTCTCACCGTGGTGCCTTCTCTTTTCCTCCCTGGTTTAGAATTTTCACCCAGTAGCTTTAAAGAGACTAGAGTGTACTCCAGAGGCACAAACACCTAGACTGTGGTCTCCCTGAAGGTGTGGGCTTCCCACCTCCGGGCCCCGTGGCTACACAACCTGTGGTTAATACTTTACTTCATATTATCAGTTCAGAACTTAAAAAAAAAGACTGATGAAAACCCCTTAATAATTTGTTTTTAATTTTACAAAAATTGAATATAGTCACCAGGATAAGGAGCCCAATAATTTGAGTGAGTTCCTACTGGGTTTACGCATCACAGCAGGCAATAGTAGTAAAATGTAAGTGCCTCAGAAAGTCAAAAGAATGCCTAAAGCCATGCATGCATTTTGTTGACACAAATTAAGACTGGGCTTAGAGAAGGGCTGCTTCATGTAAGTCACATTGCCGTTGTTAAAGATAGTGAGTTGTAATGCAATATCTAGGCAAAGTATATAACTTCCTACACACTAGCATCACTTGCTCTAGAAACAATGTAGTGTTACTAAAAGAACATATTTATAAAATACTGTACACTGCTTCTGCCTTGGGTCAGCAGGTGTAAACATACAGCTAATTCAACTGGAGTTTAAAATCGGAAGTTCATTTGTCAGGCTTTTGCATAACATGCCAGTTCAGCTTTCACAGAATCACATGTCTATCACAGCCCGAGGGACTCGGCAGAGGATGTACACCAGCTTGTACAAATATTTGACAGTGGTGTGGAGGGATGTGGGAACCATACAGCAGGTCAGGAGCCAAAGTGCCCACTTCACGAGGATGCTAAATAACATGGAATGGGGGACATAATTGATCCTTGCAACATGTGCTTCTTTATTGAATGTTACAGATTTATAACTGGTTATAAAGCTATCCTGTAACGTTCATTAACACAACCACATGCTACAGCTATGCTGGGTTATACACAGGTTACATATAAGTTAACATGTGTTTTATAATACAGCATTGCCCAACATATTCTATGGTATAGCCTATAGATATAACATGATGGATGACTGGATAACATTCTCTTTAAAGAAATTAAAGAGCCCGGACAATCGGGAAGATCAGACAGACTAGACAGCCTCAGAATAAAGGAAAAACAATGTACTATCCAGTTATCTACCATAATATTATCTATAGAAACCATATTTTAAGATACATTTGAAACATTCAGAAAAAAACACACTTTGTGTTTTTTATGAGTACATTTTCCCCACTTATTTTTAAATTCCCCATTATTCTTACACAAATATTTTAAAAGGATAACTTTCAAAGTGCTAAATAATGTCCTGGCCCTGCAAGCTTAGACTTAAAAAAAATCCAGGTCTGTAAAGTGCTGCATTCGGATTGCTGATATACCTTTGGCTTGCAGAAATACACAAACTAGCCATGACATTTGTATACAAGGTTCCAGATCCCCCAGTTAAATCCATCAAGAAAGGGGGGTTTGGACTATAAAATATGTAGGTTAATCAGGAAACCTCCACTGTTATTTTCATAAAACATCCTTAATTTTTTTTCCCAAAAGGAACAAGCAGTTTAGAGCAAATCAGTACATACAGTAGTCTATAAAAATTGGCACCTCTGAAGCAGATGATTAAACCCAAGCCATTACTTCTTTGAGCTCTCTATGACTTTATTTATGGTCCTCAATAACTTGCTGCTTATGAATTGCTTAATTCACAGAGACAGATAATTAACATCCCCTCGATCAGGGACATGGTGAAATAAATGAGTTGAGCACAAGTTGACTGTACAAGGCCACAGAATCAATGCCACACTGGTGCATAGAGAACCCAGATATGGAAAGAGATGGGACTGAAGAATAACACACGTATGTGCACAGGAAAGAGATGGCTTGTGGGAATTACACAGTTTGTGTCTAAAGTCATTTAAATTTGGCTTATATATTTCATACACTTTACCGAAGAGGTTAGCACTTAATTGTCATGCACAACAAAAGAACCAGGTAGTCACAAGATCAGGACTGTTAGGTATTTAGTTTCCCAGGTCATATTCTTTGCTCTCTGGAAATCATGAAGAATGGAAACACTGGTGCTCATCCTGTCTTTCTCCCACTTCCAGTATGGTCCAGTATGAGGCACTGGAGGTGTTTGGTGTCCTGCTCTATGGTCAAAGAATAATTCTTTCACCTCTTTCTTGGATTCCTCTAGAGACTCTCTCAGAGAGCCTTTGGCTGTGTGAATGTGCTCGCTACTCCGAATGATCAAACGTTAGAATGTAAGGACATCGAACTAGCCACATCTAATCTAAGGAGTGAAAGTCACAGAACTCTCATGAGACTTGGCCTTCCTGAGAATCACAGAGAAATGGTCTTAAAATGTAAAGTGCCTATTATGACTATACTGATTATGAACAAACATGGTTCCTTTTCCTCGTTACCAATCAATATGGAACCAGGGTTCTCTGAACCCTTTGAAGTTATATTGCGATTACATTACACATGTATGTACATTTTGGGGGAGGGGGTGTCCAGAGTTTTCATTGATCCTCACAGGGGTTCATGACACAGGAAACTTAAAAGACAACTGTTTTATTTGCAGACTGAATGCATATTGGCTGAGAGGGAAATTCACAAATTGGGGACTCAGTAAAAGAGTCCCTGGAAGGAATATAAAACAAAAAAATTGGTTTTCTTTTGTTTCATTTTGTTTTTGAAACAAGGTATTGCTATGTAGCCCAGGCCAGCCTTAAACTCACAATCCTCCTGCCTTAATCTCCTGAGTGCTGGGATACAGGGGTGTGCCACCATCCCCAACTACAGCAGTTATAAATGAGGGTTTCAGCAGTTACTGATTCCCATAAATACCAAGGAGTTAAAAGGAATTCTTCATGTATGTGAACTTATCGCCCTTTCTGTACTGAAAAGGTTGCCCAGGTTTTTTTATTTTGTATTTCTTTTTTAATATTGAAAGGCTAGAGGTTTTAGCAGTGAATTTATTTGATTTCACAAAATGAGATATAATTCATTATTTATAACTACAATTAAATGAAAGAACCAAGTAGTATCTTGACCGGGAACCTTGTCATTTTTCTTAAAGATTTTTTTAAAAAATTGAGTGACCCAAATAGGGATCAAAATATTTTTTTGATGTGTCAAGGATGCATCAAGGTTTCTTTATCCCACTTCATATCCAGACTCTGATCTAGAAGCTTATGCTTCTGTTCTAGAGTCTGGAGTACTCTCTGGCTTAGGACTGTGTATCTGTTCTGGTTGTATAAATTGCGTTATAGGTCTGTGTAGGAGAAACCAGAGTTAATGGGATGGACAGTAAGTGATTAGGGTCAAAAAAGTACAGTGGATGGGTGGTGGGTCATTTTAACAGGTCTTGTTTGGTTCAAGGAAAAGTTAAAGTGATAGAGATTTTAAAAATCATAATTTCAACATTTGATCTAATAGTATAATGAACTCTTTCAATGGAAATTCTTGGATATTAAAAAATTGTGGCTATATCTCCAGGAGAGAGAAAAGTATGAGCCTCTTAAGAAAGCTCCCTATGTCTGTTTATATACTATATATAAACATGGGTCTCTCTGTAAATGCATATATATGTATATAAGCAGCATATATTATAGAATTCTTTATATGATTTATTTGCCTTCTATTTTGGCCTACAGTGTTTTTTATAGCTCTGTGTGTAAGAAAAATATTCATGGTTTGCCTGCAACTGATGGCTTTGGGTTGATACCAAATTCCCAGTCAATTCTAAGGTTATTTATGGTTTTGAAACTTCCTTAAAAAGTACTTTGGAACATTTCCATAAAAAAGATACCAGCCCTTGGAAAACTCAAATTTATGCTGAGCTCAGATTAGATGGCAAAACTCTAGGTATGAAAATATCCACATATAATCACGTATTCATATACAAAATAGTCATGTGACGGGGGCGTGGGAAATTGGCAGTTAGGCCTTGAGGGCGTTCAGAGGACACAGTGGGGTCATGCACATGATGAAGGTCACACAGCAGCAAAACACATACATGAACGGTGAGAATACAATGATATCCCTTATGGCAACTTTAGGTCAGTTCTGCCCACTGTTTTTTTTTTTAAGTTCAGTATTACATATTCAATGAGTGAATTCATTGATGACAGGTGAGATACAAAATAAAACTTTAAAATATAAAATTATTTAATTACATTCATCCTGAGCTTGCTCGACTATACTCAAATGCCCACTGCATATAGTAAATCACGTGACTTTTGTGTGTAACATCAACTCTTCTTTCATTTCAATTGCAAGACAAAAAAAAAGCATTTCTGTTCCCTTCTTTTCTCCAAAAAAGATAAAACAGTTGTGGCACCAGAAGTGAATAGATAAGAAACAGGTGAACTAGGACTGTTACCTGGTTTTTTCTTTATAATGACCAATTACAGAAGTGTTGGCATGAGAAGGATGTGGGACGTTAGGTAGAACTGCTTGCTGCCGGCTTATACTGAATAAAAAGGATGCTCTTCATCGGTCACCAGTGATGGAGCCAATGTGAAAAGAAAACAGAATTGAAGTTTAGAATATCTCATTTTGTATGCTGGCTATTTTATTTTATTTTGCAATTTAGCCCTGCAACCTAAAACTCTTGATAATGGGCAGAAATCACAAGATGACTCCTGGTATGGAGAGTGCTTGGAGCCCCTGGTACTCCTAGCTCGTGGCTTCCTTCAGAGACTGGCGATACACATTCATGTCTAACCTGCCTTCTCCCCCACTCTCCCCTCCCTACCCAGTCAATGCGCACATGCCTGAACACCCCGTGTTTGGCACTGGGTCAGATCAATGCTTTCTTGATCTCTGGCCCAGAAGTCACCCTCGTGTTAATGTCTCCCAAAGCACTGTGTGTTTTGCTCAGCTAAGAATGAAGCAGGGTATGAACTGAGGAAGGGGGAAAAGGATGGAGTTGGGGGACATTTTAGGGCTGGATTCTCAAGCCTTCTGCAACGCAGAGTGAAAGGGTTTAGTTGTGCTTGCTTTCAAAGCTGTGGAAGGCCGATGTTCTGGACAGTCTCCTCATGGACAGGCTGTCCCCTCGGCCCTCCGGCTTGGAGGACTTACTCCTCTGGAAGGGATTTCGCAGGCTTGCTGTGTTCCGCTGCCTGTCGAGTTTGTCACTGATGGAGAAGCTCTTCCTGGTGTGTGCATATGGTGCGCTTGGCTCCTCCGCCGAGTAGCTGTTGGCGCGCTCTATCTTGGGAACTGTGATGTTGTTGGACAGCGTTCTGTCTGAGCTGTCCCCTTCCTGTGCCGGTGCTGCGATGGCGGCTGGCCGGCCTCTGGCCTCATTCTCCTCACTGTCAGAGCCAGGGTGACTCAGTTCTGCCTCTCGCTCAGGGTGGCAGCAGGATAAGTCCTCTACTTTGTCTCCAAGCCCCCCCGGAAAGGCGGCTCTGTCAGCAATCACTTGAGGGGCGTTGACACATCTCGTGTCAATACAGTCGGTAATACTGGTATATTCTGCGGTTTTCATGGGCACCCCAAAGTTGGTGTAACTCCTCGAAGGAGAAAACATAAAGCTGTGCGATTTCACTATAGGGGCCTCTTCTAGAAGGAAGGGCGCAGTGGCTAGGTAGCGGCTGCTCTTAGAGCGCTCTATGGCATGATATGTTGGCGGGTCTGAGTCCCAGGGGTTTTGGCATTCTGGGAGATGGGTATAGTCTGAAGAGAAAGATCTAGTGTCCATGGAGGTAATGTCTTCGCAGTCAATGCTCCGGCTCAGAGGCCTGTCTGTGGGTGCGAGGGTTGCGTAGGCACTGCTGGAGGGCGCTGTGGATGGTGCCAGCGTGGAGAAACTTGGCTCGCCCAGCCCGAGGATGTTCATGGAATTGTCCAGGGGGTCGATGTCACAGTGGAGCTCATCCATGGCAGAGACATAGATGTCGATGCAGGATGATGGTCTTCTGGAATCAGGGGCGATAGCCAAGGTGTTTGTAGGCGCTGCAGGAGCTTTGGATTCTTTTGCTACCGAGTGGGAACTAGTAGCCCTGTGTAGGCTCAGGGACCTTTCTTTAAAGATACTTTCCAACTTTTCTACACCACCTTTGTCTTTCATAGTGACTGAATAGAACGAATGGCTTCGTACACGGGGCATTAAGGTTGGAGAGGTTGGGGACAAGGTCTCCTCACCTGCAGGGTCTATACTCTCTTGGAGCTTGAAGGTGTTTCCCTCCTGGCTGTTGAAGCTGCTCTGGCGGACTATGTAGGCGGCATCTGTGCAGTCAGAGGAGGTCCTCGAGCGGATTTTGTTGGACTCAGCCCGCTCCAGACCCGTCAGGCGCTCCAGGGCTGTGGCCATGCGCCCGATGAGGTCCTCGAGCTGTGCCAGCCGGATGTCCACGGTCTGGAGCGAGGCCTTCATTGAGTGCTCTCTCTCGTTGACTTCCTCCAGCCTCATGGACATGTTCTCCACCCTGTGTGAGAAGGAGAGAATGAGTCCTCTGCTGTGGGTTTGGAAAGCCAAGACAGGGGCCTTTGGAGCTGTGTCCACGACAGCTACCTGCATGACTGCTTCTCACAGGGAGGCTGACAGATCACAGGTAGCAGAAGGGGCAGGGGAGGAGAGGGGCACAATGATCCTGTCATCAAGAAGCATAGAACCCAGAACTTTTTGTGCTGGAGGAGGCTTCCAAGATAGTCTAGTCCCGTGGTTTTCCCTTTTTCTTTTAATTTTTATTCTGAGTCAGAGACTGGTTACACTGCCTCTGTGGGTCTAAACTCCTGGACTTCAGTGATCCTCCTGCCAGACAGCTGGGACTATAGGTGCACGTCAGCATGCCTGCTATGACTCAGTAATTTTCAGGCTACTTTCTGCGTAGCTTTCTAGGTTCTACCCTCTTTTAGGGCTGGAGTATTACACAGAACAACTTTATTGTTCCTCTTCTTTCTGGAGCTGAATGTATCCTTATACAAATACAAGATTTGTGTTTGAAATAAGAAGGTGATCTCTTAGCACAATTGTATGTGATCACCAGTCTAAGAGCTGTGAAATATCTTCTTGCCATAGCCTCCCAGGGACCTGTCCTCATTCTCAGGACCCAGAGTCAGAGACAAAGCCAGCATGGGTGAGGTGGCGTGGGGGCCCCAAGGACAGGCAGTGGAAGAGGTGGGACCTGCCGTGGGCAGAGAGCTGGACACAGCGTGGGAGCACAGGGAGGACAGAAGGAAGAAGGCAGGGACACAGCAGGAAAAGATTTCTATAGAAAGCCAAGAATGAAGCGTGGTACAGCAGAATGGAACGGGCCAGGGAAGTGCTGTTACCTTTCCCTACAGGCTCTGAGATGGGCTGGAATCTAAGTCTTCCCTGAAACCACAGTGAATTGGGTTATCCATTGTCCAACCAAATTGTGTATTGAATTTGACTGATCATTTAGATTATCAACCTAAACCAGTAGGTTATGCCAAAAAAAAAAAAAAGTCTTACAGCCAAATTTATATGTACTTGTTCTGTAACTAGACTCCATCCTTAATCTTTTAACTTTGTTCCTTGAAAAAATTAAGTGTTCATGGGCTTACATCCCAGATACAGTTTGGCCCCAGGAGCCAACTAAGAGTTCTAGGTCATGACTGTAGCCATGAGAAAAGATTAAGGGAAAGAAAGATGGATAAAAGCCCCGGTGAAAGGACTTTTATGGGAGATGCTCTTTATCTAACTTTCAGTCGCTCACATTTTCAGACACCGAGTGGCTCATTTCAGAATAACTCGGGGTAATCACAACAGGGTCCTGGAAAGAAGAGAAGTGGCAGGTGGCAGGTGAGGTGGCAGGTGACAGGGGAGGAAGCTTTTCATGTTTCTGATGTCAAATCTGTGCTCTGGGGTCATCTAACAGGAAAGCAGAATTACAGAGTTTGTAATATGCTAAATGGAAGCAGGTGGTTAACTTAGATAAATCCTGACGTGTGTGTCTACCCAAATGTATCTACACACAAGCATGTTAGTGTACAGAGCTCTGTTCCTACCCACCTCCCTCATCTCAGAAGAATGCAGATAGGACCAGGTGTATCCCCTCCCCCCACTCCCTGAGAAAGCACATGTCCCAGAGCTGGTGTGAGATAGGAGCTTGGACCTATTTGCTCCTCGGTTAAACTCTGTTCCCTCATGTACCCCCTTGGCATTTGGGTTGTACAGTTCCAGGGTGGTGTCATTTGTTTGGTGTGCTTACAAATGCACATGTGTGTACCTGGCACAGTTTTCTGGGAATCACATGGCTCTGTGTCCACTAATAAATAGCTTTTCCAGGGCCGGGAAGAGAGAGCTCTCTAGGTTTGGAGCCTTTCCTCTGTTCTCTGGAAAATTACTTTATATTATAGCAGGAAATGCTCTGTTTTACAGTGACAGATGTGTATAAAATCTGTGTCGCTTTCAATTTTATTAATATTGGCCCAGTACTGATGAATACCATCATTCAATAGCATATGTGTATGAATATATTTATCTAGACTGTATTCTTAAAAATAAAGGGCCAGGGCCAGGGACTTAACTTAGTGGTTCCGGCGCCTGCCTTGTAAGTGCAAGGGCCTAGGGTTCGATCTCCGGTAACCACGTATGACAGTGGGGGGTGTGGAGACTCACATCCACCAGCAGTGAGTACCATATACCATAGCACCGGGCGTGGTGGCTCACAACTGTAATCCCAGCACTTAGGAGGCAGAGGCAGGAAGATTGCTGTGAGTTCAAGGCTGAGTTCAGGGCCAGCCTGAACTACAAAAAGCAAGATCCTGTCTCAACAACAACAACAACAACAATAACAACAACAATAAAAATAAAGAGACAGAAAAAGAAGCCATGGATGTGATTTCTATGGTCACTGAAGAAGTCTGCTGTGCAGTCACAATGCCATCTCATGAGAACGAGATGTGATGGTCTCGAGTCCAGAATCCTGAGTCACATTGGCTGAAGTTATCAACACAGTGTGTCTTTTTATACTATTTATAATTTGCTTCTGCCATCTTCATATTGGGAGCTGCTGAAATTTAAGTTACACCAATACATTGTAACACTTTGTGTATTCTTGAGAGTCTAGCCAGATGTGGGGGTGCTTACTTGTCATCTCACCACTTGGGAGGCTGAAACAGGAGGATTGCCACGAGTACAAGCCTGAACTACATAGCAAAACACTGTCTTAACAAAACAAAACATCCCTTGGTTTCTAAATGTTGGGCTTTAGAATACAGCAGCCTAATTGACGGTTTTATTAGTCTATAGCAAAACAAGAGAAATAAGAAAATATAAGAGCTTTTACATAAATCTAGAATTATCAGACTTAACAGATTCTCTTAACTCTCTTATTTGAAGAGTTTAAAAAATAGTCCACTAAACTTCAGATCTGTTTGGTGGATGGAATCTAAAAGTAATAACAACTGAATAGGAAAACTTGCTTCTATTTATTTGTTTTTAGCTTGTTCCCCCCAAATGAAGAAACCTATCAACGTGGAGGGAAAATGAACCATCAACAGTGTTTCTGTTCAATTTACAAGTCTCTTACTGTTGTGTTTGAAAAGTATTGAGCACTCAGCTGAGCCAGGTACTAGGACATTTCTACTCTGTTGGAGAAGATGCTACACATGGAACAGAAACTTGTAGGAGAACATCAGGTTGGGCCGGGGCTCTTACTCTGTGTCCTGGCCAGAATGTGCCAGTTTCTGTCTGGAGCTGGGGCCTTGCCTTGGCCTGGCCTCTCTGGTCTCTGCTGTCCCAGAGGGTGGTGGCTGCTGCTGCCCACCCCGCGGGAGAAGTCCATGGCCCTCCCTCTGGGGTTTTCATGTGTAGCTGCGGGGCTGTTCCCTCGGGAGCACCAGGACTTCTTGGAGTGTGTGAATGAACACAAAAGGTGTCTGTCTGGGAATTGCAAAGGCAAATTCAGTTGGCCAAGAAGCTGTGGGGACACAGCCTTCTCGGAGGCGCCCAGGGACGCACCTTTCTGAAGTCACTCGGATCCGCTCGTCGTTGGACGAGTTGAATCGATCGTCCTTCTCTCTGAAATATTCCTCTATGCACTGCTCTTCGAAATCGTGTACTTTTTTGAGCTCATCATCAGTTATGAAGAGTTCTGTGAAACAAACAAAGGAGAGCGATGAGATAGAAAGTAAAAGCGATGGCAGCGGATGTGCGGGCCTCGTGACGTTCTGCATGTCTGTCAGTCAGGCTGGGAAAGGGAGCCTAGAGTCTAAGTCTCGAATGAAGTCTAAGTCCAGCTGGCAGCCAGCATCACTTCCTTCCTCTGAACACTAGGTACACTCTGGGTCTCTGAAGTTCACCTGAGTATATTTGTGTATTGCGGGAGCTGATCAGAATTAACAAGTGATGTTAACAAGCTAATGATTAACAAGTGATTAACAAGCTAATGTGGCAGTGTACACCTGTAATCCTAGTATCTGGAAGGCTGAGGCAGGAGGATCCAAAGTTTGAGCCCTGCTTGTGCAACTTAGCAAGACCCTGAGTCTGGAAGGAAAAAAGGAAGGGAAAGCGGAAAGGAAGTAGGAGTGAGGAGGCAGTCAGACTGGGGCTGTCCCTTGGTGCAGAAGCCCTGGGTTCAGTCTCTAAGGCAGGCGGAAAACAAGACTGCAGACATAGCGAAGCCAAAAAAGGGGAGACCAGCTCTGAAGATGGATATTGCTTTTCTTTTTTGAAACAAGGTCTTACTATGTAGTTCACTGGCTGACCTTGAACTTGTGATCATCCTGCCTCAGTCTCCCAAGTGCCGGGATTACAGGCATGTACTGTCTTGGATGTTTTTTCAAAAATTTTCGGGCTAGGCTGTGGTAGACACACGTTGTTGATTTACAGTACCAGTTTGGTTGACAATACCTTCACAACGCCAGTTTTCCTTTTCCTTTCCCCACTACTGAGATAAGAAAGCCAAGTACACATATTTCTACCTTCCTCTGAGGCTATCAGCAACCATGAGATGCAGTTTAGCCCAAGAAACAAAAGAAATTGACTGCAAGGAGAAGTAGTGTAATGCAGACAGATTTTGCTTTCCTGATAAAATACATGTGGTTGCTTCTTTCTACATTTTATAAAACTTTCTTTTTTTTTCCTGTCTAGAACACAGGTGTGATGACTGGAGGTGCAGCAACTATTTTGTGACCATGAAAGATAGCACAAAAGGAATTCCTTAAGGCAGAGAGAAAGGTAACCCAGGAGTTAAACCCTAGGCTTTGGTCTAGGGTTTAAGGAGGACTTCGGTCTTTTACTTCAGTAATCCTTTGTTGGGTTCTGGGCTATTTTTCTCCTTACATTTTGTCATGTGAGACAGAGAAAGCCATATATTTGTGCTCTTGTTATTCTGATTTTGTGTTAGTAGAAGGTAAATTTAGTCATAGCTGATACTGCAGTGGAAAGGTCCCAGTGGAAAGCTACACCTTTAAATGGCTCATGAATTAATGTTAGGTGAGAATCTGCTTTGGGAAAACAACTGTGAACAAGCCCTTCTTCTATTCCTGCATTCCTGAAACACCACAGGGGTTGTCCAAAGGTTTGCAATCTTGAATCTTTGACCCTCAGGGATTTTATCTCCTGTGATTGCTCTTGTTGGGTTTGAGGCCTTGGTCTGAACTTTCTGGGGGCTTGGAAAATATGAGTGTAAGGCAGAACTAGGGAAATACCAAGCCTCAGTCCACTCATTGCCAACATGGCAGCCTGTGAGGCCGGGCATGCGTCAGCAGGAGGAATGCCTAAGCTTCAGTCCTGAGACCACAAAGGCCTCAGGCTGGCGGGAGAGACAGGAGAGGCCTGTAAGGCCCCAAGTACAAACTCCTTTTTGCTATTGCTATATTTGAGATGTGAAAAGGTGCGCCAAGAACTTGCTGTCCTGGTCCCTTCACTTTGGTTTCTTTTGCTATGTGGAATGCTCTCTTCATACTAATATTATCTTAAAAACTCCGTCAACATGACAGGTTTTACTTTGTAATTTAAATGCTTTATCTGGGGCCATGCAAGAAGCTGGCAGTATCCTGGATCTTCCCCAGATTGAGGAGAGCAGTGAAGGGCTGTCCCTTTCTGCGCTTTCCGGGTCACAGCTTTTCCTTTTCCCAGCCATGACATGTTGAATGACAGGCCCGTGCTGTCCCTCAGCACAGCGTGCACTGGGGGTGCTGCCCTTGAGAACCCCTGGTCCTCTGATGGGGCAGTGCAGGTGCTCCCTGCTGGCTGGGGATCCTGTGGACCAAAGCCTAGGGTTTAACTCCTGGGTTACCTTCCTCCCTCCCTTAAGCTTTCTATGTGCTCAGACTTGTGTTTGCAGTGGAAACTGTGATTTTGCAATTCCCAGATCTTTCCAGCTCTCCCGGTGTAATGTCTAGAAAGAAGCTGGTGCATTGCTATGTCAAGGAGGTCACTGAGAGACTCAGACTTAGAGACACAGTTCTGTGGCTTTTTTTGTAAATCTTAGATAACTAGTGTCAAACAGAAGGAGGTAGACTCCTGGGCCACCGTCCCAGAGGTACTTGTTTGTAGACTGAATGTAGATGATCACTTGGCACACTGTGAAAAACTTGTTTGCATGGGGTGGGGGTCCTGGTGGTGTTCCTAACTGATCATGGGCCCCTAGGGCTTTGGAAAGTATTTAAGACCTGACAAGAGTGAGAGCTCCAGAAATTATAATGGAAAATTGAACTTAGTCACTGAAGCTCGGCTCGTGTCACGGTGCTTTAAAATGATGTATAAGCTGGATGTGGTGGTGCATGCCTGGGGTCCCAGCTACAGGGGAGACTGAGACGAGAGGATCACAAACTCAAGGTCAGGATGGGCCACTCAGTGAGGGCCTGTCTCAAAAGGGACAGGTGGGGTGCAGCTCCGCTGTAGACTGCTTAGAATACTTGACCAACATGTGTGGGTTCCATACCTAGCAGCTATGAAAGATACAGAATGTAGCAGTGTGTATATGTTAATATGGCTGATGTATTTTGTGGGAGACCTCCTGGGAAATAAGGTGCTTTGGACCCACGAAGGTGTTAAAACAGCCCCGCTACAGGCCGGTTTCATTATACTCAGGAAGGAGAGATGCCAAGATCACTGCTTTTCAGCTTTCCCGTCTTCCCCTGAGCCCTGGGTCCCATGTTCCCCCAAGTCTGTGTTCTCCAAGAGGCCTACAGGGATTTCCAGTGTGGTCACTGGGCTGTCACCAGCAGCTTACTCAGGCCATAGTCCCTCTCATCCGGGTCACTCTCGTGCTTCCTCCACCGGCAGCACAGGTGCTGGAATATCATGGTCATGTGGCTGAAGATGATCAGAGGTGGCGGCAGGACTGGCCTTTCATGGAAAGTCATGATCAGCTGATACCTCTGAAACTTCCACACCTGGTTGGATATTGACTTTACCTCAAAGAACGTATTGCTGAAAAGGACAGAGACAAGTAAGTGAGAAACTCTGTTGCTTTCGGAAGCCTTAGCCCCGCTCCCCCCTCCCACATCGACTCACTTAAAGACAGCAATGAGGAGGTTGACCAGCAGGATATTTGCTACCAAGAGGTAGCAGGCCATGATGGCCGGGACAATCCACGCTCCTGTCTTGCAGGGAGGCAGCTGGATGATCTTACCATCCTCCCGGGTCTCGTTTTGTCCACAGGGAGCTGGAGGAAGCAACAGAGGCAAGAAGTGAGAGGTGATGGCTCCTTGATTGATCTATATGTATATATGGTGGATTGGAATGAAGGATTTAGATGGAAGAAGAACACAGCCATCTCAAACAGAAAAGTTCCACAAAGCCAGAGTACAAGATGAGAGCTTCATGAATCCCCCAAAGGCTGCCGCTCCCGAGGGTAGTGAGTCCTGCCCGTTTTCCCAAGCTGTCATCCCAATGGAAGACACTGCCATCCCCCTGTCCCTCAGCCCTTGAAAGTGGCCAGGGGCTCTCCTGTGCCTTTGGATGCTTGTCGAGGGCTTTTCTGGGGAGCACCAAGGGGCAGAGCCCTGATGGCCAGCAAGTTACTTTCAAAATGTGCTGTGGAGGTTACCAGTGTATGAGCACCAGCACTGTGGGGCTATTGATTGGGAATTAACACTGGGGCAGCTGTTAATTGCTGCAAGAAATAACCCAAAGGCTTGGAGCTAATGATTTGCTGTCTCAGGACAGAAGAGCCATGGCTTGCACAGAGTGGAGAGGCTCATCTCTTCTGATGGATGGGGTTTCACAGGGAGGGCAACGAGGGCCGACAGGCTGAGGCGGTGAAGCTCACAGCTACCTGCTTTGCTTCAAGTGGCATTTTCATTCTCAGTGAGCTTTTCAGAGCACAGGAAACAAAGCCTTGCTGCAGTTGCTAAATGGACAAATGAGGGAAATGAAAAGGTCTGGGGTTGGGGTGAGGAGGAGGGTGATGTGTGGGACCGAGTGAGCGTGAATAATGTGCTAAAGAGGCCTGTTCGGCATTCTCAGGTAAATGGCAGAAACAATAAGTTCTTGACAAAGCTCCCAGTACTACACAACCATGTGGCCTGAGAGCAGGGGCCTCACCTGTGCACATGTGAGAGGGAGCTGGGGTGGGAGAGTGGGCAGGACAACAGCAGAGCGCAGCAGTTGCCACAGGATGCCATGGGCTTTGCAGAGCTGACCCAAAATCTCCTGGGCTGGAGCTGCTGGTGAGGAGGGCCCAGACTCGTCTTTAAAGTTCCTATGCTGGGGCTGGGGATATAGCTCAGTGGTTCCGGCGCCTGTCTTGCAAGCGCAAGGATCCGGGTTCGATCCCCGGTAACCACATACAGTACTGGGTGTGGAGACTCATGCTCACCAGCAATCAGTACCACATACTACAGTGCCGGGCATGGTGGCTCACGCCTATAATCCCAGCACTCGGGAGGCAGAGGCAGGATTGCTGTGATGTGAGTTTGAGGCTGAGCTCAGGGCCAGCCTGAACTACAAAGCGAGACCCTGTCTTAAAAAAAAAAAAAGTTCCTAATGCTAGGCTGTGCACTCTAGTGCAGTTCTCAGCCCTGGCTGTCCAGGGCCCACACACCAGTGCCCAGCTCTGCCCCCAACCAGGGTCTGAGCTGAGCCGGCATCTCTGAAGGGGGCCGAGGCATTGGCTTTTGTTTGAAAATTCCCTAGGTGATTACCAGTTCACACTGAGCTGCCCCTGGCCTGGGAAAATTACATGATTTTAGACTAAACTTTTACCAAGACTCTGCTTTCATGACCTGGTCAAGATGGCCAATGTGCTTCCTGTGGTCCTGCGTGCAACACAACAGGACACCAGAACTGGATGCTTTCTGGGAGCCAGAGTCTCTTTTGCTAGTTGCCACTGGGGCCCTGACCACCCAAAACAGCCTTGGAAGAGGTCATTTCTTCCTCAGAAGGACAACCCAGTGACAGAGACCACAGTGGCTTCAGAATGAAGTCCCAGCTCTGAGGATGGCTGGCCCAGTACCATCAACTGCCCCTGTCCAGCCCTCTCTTGAGGCACAAATTGGGCTCTTTCTTTCCAACGTGATGCTCGGTGACACTGATGCTCACCACAGACCCAGACACATTTAGGCCAAATGACCTTGGCCTAAAACTTCTAAAACCATGAGCTGCAATAGAATTCCCCTCCTTCGAGTC
>PVIR01030063.1:0-20633 GCA_004026965.1 Petromus typicus
GGGGGGGTGCTACAGCTGACTTGCTGTTAGCAGTGGGCCCAGTAATAAGAAGCAGATTGCTGGGGGAGGAGGGGTGTGTGACCTAGACAGTTTCTCTAACTGTGAACCAAAAATCAACCTGTCTTATAGACTGTGGATACTGGGGGTGAAGGTGAATAAGACAGTGGGAAAAGGCAGTCTACTACATTTCTGAATACTTTTAAAACATACTACATTTCTGAATACTTTTAAAAAGTAAAAACTTTAAAAAACACACACAAATAGGCCAATTTACAAGACAAATCATTTTACCACTAAATTCAAAAAAAACATAAAATTACTCTTAAGTTTTCAAAATTTTCAAGTCTCTCTCCATTTCCATAATTGCACAATGCAGTTGGGAACTGGTAACAATCTACCACTTGGTGAAGGTCTGAGAGTAGCGCCGAGTTAGACAGATGTCAGCTTTTGTCTGATGATGTGAAAATAATAACCTCTAGGTTTGAGCCTCTTCTGTGCTGCTGTTCTGTGCTCAGCACTTTACACACATTTAATGTTTGGAAGTTATTCTCCCCCTTTAAGGAGAAGAACATCAAAACCAGTGAGGCTATGAACTCCCTCTGAACCATGCGCTTAGTGTCAGTCCCCTAAGTGGGCTTTTCTTACATCACTGGCCTCATTCTGAGGGCTGGATAGGCACCATCTAAGCACAAGCACTGACAGTATTCTCTACCCTCAGAGACTCACATATGACCAGGAGGTGCCCAAGAAATTCTCCAGACTACGTGGGTAGAACTTGCTTTTGTCGTTAGCGCATCTTTGCTGCTCCTATTGTTTCTCCCTAAATGCCAAGCTTGGGGTTTCACCAGATCCATTACATGATTAGCTCAGAACTCAGACGGGCTCTCCGCTGCTCTCCCTCCGCAGCTCTGCCCCACACGTTCAGCAATGCGCCTGGTACCTCGAGCTTCAAGTGTTCTGGCTGCACTTGGCTCTGAGATCCTTGATCCAGGTAAGATTAAACATAAAACCATCCGTCAGAGCTCATCATGGCTGCAACCAGCTCCTGACAGACTTGTTCTGAGTTTAGAGGAAGCGTGCAGCTGCTTTGCCCTGGGTGCTACATTGTTTTCACTTGTCCACACAGGTGAACGGGGTGCTCTCACCCCAAACGACTCATCTCTCCTATCTATGGATGCAAGCTCACAGCTGCTGGAGAACCGCGCAGGGGAAGCGCGGGCTTCCGGGCCAGCACCATGGACAGCGGTATCCCCTCGGGTGAGCCTGTGGGACATCGCCACCAAAGGCTCTGGACAGCCAGTCACGGGAAACAGCTTCCCGGGCTAAGGTTCAACACAACCAGGACATGAGGAAATGGAGAGAAAAGCACAGCTTTTGAGACGAGAAAAACAAGAGAGGGTGTCATATTCACCACGACCACCTTTCAAGGTCTCCCCTGCCAAGGACACCTCCTTCCCCACAAACACCTGAACCTCAGTGTCCTTCACATCATACAGGGAAATCATGGGTCTATGTACTGCTCTGATCTGAATGTTCAGATTTCCCTCAAAATATGAGGTTGAAATCCTAACCCCTCATTTGACAAAGTTGGAAGGTGAGGTGTTTGGGAAGTGATTGATCATGAAAGCTAAGGCGTCATGAATGAGATTAGTGTCTTTATAGAAGAGGCCCTGAAAGAGGTCCTCATCTTTCCCACCAGTGAGGACACAGCAAGGAAGCACTCTTTGCAAACCAGAAGGCAGACTCCCACCAAACACCAAATCTCTGTTTTGATCTTGGTGTTCCCAGACTCCAAAACTGTGAGAAATAAATTTCTATCATTTCTAACTACCAATTGTATGGACTCTTGTGACTGTGCCCACAGGAGCCTTTTAAGGCAAGGGCTTGTTGTTCTGTTTGCTTCCAGAACTGAGCTTGACCTACTGTCAGCACCACACAAGGGTGAACCAGTGCCAGCCGGGTCTTAAGCACGAGAACCAGAGTAAAGCAAGTGAAAGTGTTATATAAATGTCAGTTCCGTTCACGACCTGGAAGTAGAAATCGAGGGTTTAGAAACCTAAACTGTACATGGCAAAGCAGTCTTGCACTGGGAGTCAACAAAATAAAGCACAAGTAAGAGTATTTTAAAAGTCCCTGTCGGTGTCATTGTTAGGATCCAGCTTGCTCAGCGCTTGGACTGACTCAGAGCCCTGAGTCAGCTGGGATGAAGCTGAGTAGCTCATTCTCAGGAGCCATGTTAGCTCCCGACTCAATTTAAGACTTTTTTTAATGACTCAAGCCCACAAAGGAGCTTCCCTTCAGACTTGATGCAAAATCACACCATTTCCCTACAAGACTTAGAACTTAAGGAAAAGAAATAGTTTCTGATAAAGATGGGCATGTGGACAAAGAAAAGCAAGCCCTGTCAGAAATCCAAAGGGCTTCAGCTGAGCTTGGCCATCTGCTCCAGCACCGAGAGCTCCTGCCCGATAACCTCCGGGACACCAGCCTGAGGCTGGGCTTCTGCACTGAAAACACTAGGAAAGCCCTGGGAAGCCTGGGCCTGGAGAACCGCTCCTGATGTCACCCGAGAGTCACAGCCCAGAGGAGTATTCTGTCACTTGAGACGGACTGTGCTCTTCACAGGGAGGCTGAAGTGTCAGCATCACAGCGACACCTCTGGATACACCTCCCAGCACCGCCTGTGTCTGCTGTGTGGAGAATTAGCCCTCCCACGGTGGGCCTGTCACTCGGCTGAGATCGTGCGGCTCTACCCCAAGGCTGCAGCGGTGGGCTTGGGGAGGGACACGGCCCCACACGCGGTCACCCCGCCAGGCCCTCTCCTGGGAGCCTCTGCTGGAACCAGGACTCCTCGCTCAGATCGCTCCAGTTAGTAACAACTTATTCCGGGGTGAAGTGAGTCCCTACTCCTCCCAACCAAAAGAAACACGACCAAGGCAAAGGATTATCAACGAAGCCAAGGGTAGCGTTAAGCAGCAAAGCTCAACAGGTTCTCAGCGAGAGTGAGTTCAGATTGATTGCCGAAGAAAAAAGTGGCTCTAATATCTGGAATTGTAAAGAGACTAATGTCCCCATTACCCAAGAGAACTGAGTCAACAATACTGCAAATGTCTCTACAAGAGTCTTACAAACAATCATGATTATCTAGAAAAGTATGTTTAGATGTAAAGTTACTCAAATATGTCTAAAGTACTCAAAAATTAGATCCTATATTTTTTCTTCTTAACCTAAAGCCATAGTGATATTAATCGGACTTACAACATATTCTGTTTAGGAGTGTGTGTTTCATTCTCCTTTCTTGATACACTTTTTTCTTTGATTGAATGAACTTCACACCCATCTATAATTCCAGAGTATCACATGTCAGATGAGAACAGGCCAGTGCAAATGGACTGTCCATCCAGCAGGTATGAATATTTTATTATCGTTTTGCTTTAATTTTACAGCGGTAGGGAAGAGGTCAGTCTTGATGGTCTCTATCCATTGTAGTGTAACCTGAAATACATATCTATAAAATTGCTAAGTGTCTGAGCAGATTTCCATCTGCTTTGGGGTTCTGCCGCTGCTCCTTCCCTAGATGCTGGTGTTCAGGTATATTCCATTAGATAGGTCCTCCTGTCCTTCGCTCACACACTGTCTCTGAGTGACGGCTGCCCTGCCCTTCTGAAGTCAGATGAGTTTTATTTTTCATCAGGGCCCCTGCTAAGACCATGGGTCTCTTAGGTCAGCCAGAACTCATTCTTCCCCAAACTCCAAATGGCTCTGCCCCGTTGAGCCATTGGAGGTTGTTCTTAACCTCCAAAGTCCAGCGCACACGTGAAATAGGGAGAAAGGCTTGACATTGATTCTCTAACTGATAAAGCATTCCGTAGGTTGCAAAGATCCGGGCAGAGACTGGCCTACATTCAATCTGTCACCTTATTAGCCCTAAAAATTCATATCAAATTTGTACGAGGAACTCCTGACCTGTGCAGGGCCACTCCTGACCTGTGCCTTTCGCTGCAGATTAGAGCAGATCTCTGTGTAATCAGGAAGGCACTGGCGGTGGGCTCTGTCTCCGCGCTTTGCCTCAGGTGCTGAGCTTGGCAACTGGCCTCAGGGCTGGGTCCACTTCCCACTGACTTTATGAAGGGTGCAGTGATGGACACTGACTCTTCCTTTGGGGTGGAGAATCTATCTTGACATGTATGTTCAGCTATGCATTTAAGAGAAGAAATATAATAAAAGTACACAACAATCTGAAAAGTGCCACACTTTTGAGAACATGTCTTTTCCAGCAGACATGTAACCATTTGTAAAGAGAACAGCGAGGCATTTATCTTTAGCAGTGTTCCTTTTTAGTGGAAGGGTATCTACATGGGGCTGCTGAAGGCACGCCCCCAAGAGCCATTGTGAGAAGCTCATTTCTCAGCTCCTGGTGTCAGTGAGCTGTAGCAGGACTTTTAGAGTTGGGACCTAGACAAAGCAACTTGCCAGACCCTGTGTCAAAACAAGAGTGGAGGGGTAGACATCACGCCTCAGGGCAAAGGCTCTAAGTTCAATCCCCAGGAGGCCAAAATAAAGAGGTGAGACCCAAAGCGTGTCTTAGTCATTGTCCTCAGAGAGGCCTGGGGCCTCGGTCTGTGCGGCTGCTCTCTTCTGAGTTTCCAGCCACCAGGGTAGAGTTGCTTCCTCCAAGTGACATACTACAAGGAGGCCAAGTGGCCATGGACTTCACCTCCCAAGACCGTGATCCAAACTAAACTTTTCCCCTTCCTAAGTTGATTATTTTGTGCATTTCATCTCAGTAATAGAAACCGAATATGCACGTATAAGTTGCTAAGCTAAAGTCTGTGCTTCAGTGGGCAAACTGTGGACTGAACCTCTGAAACCACAAGCGGAAGTGTACTTTCCTGCTTTAAGTTATTTATCTTGGGTATTTTGTCACAGTGATGGAAAGCTAACATACAAACCTTCCACTTAAGTAAGAATGGGGTAGAAATCCTGATATTGTTTTCTTCTTGGTTATTGTTGATCCCTTTATACTGTTTCCACCCATTCAGTTTAAGGGAACTGTCACTTCCAGCCCCCATAATACAGTAAAACTGAACAATTCTGTGCATGTGATTAAAGTCTCAATTTGGTGTTTTTACCTAATCAGATGAAATACCCCTATGGGCCGAGTTGACCAGGTGACAAGCTCTGAAAGAGCTCTCGCCCTCCCTCACACACAGGTGTCTTCTCCCCTCTGCTGGCCTGCAGGGTGAACTGCAGGCTGTGAGAGGGCTATCAGGGTGGGCATGCGGCAGGGGGCCGTGGCCTCAGTTCTTCAGCCTCAGGAATCGAGTCCTTCCAGCAGCCAGGCAGTGGCGCTCACCTGGGAGTCCAGCTACGTGGGAAGCTGAGACGGGAGAATCACAAGTTCCCATCCGGCCTGGACGACTTAGCAAGACCTCACCACAAAGTAAAATAAATAAAGGGAGGATAGCTTAGTGGTAGGGCACTCCTAGACTTGATCCCTGGCAACACACACACACACACACACACACACACACACACACACACACACACACATACACACACACACACACACACACGCACACGCACAACTCATGCACGCACAGACCTCAAGCCTCAGATGAGACTCCAGTCTCTCCTGAGAACTGCAAGGAGCTTCATTAAACTTCCCTGGACTCCTGATCAAGAAAAATGTGAGGTAATAAACACGTCTTTCAGCTGCTGAGTGAGTGGGCAGGTTACATACCCCAGGGCACAGGGAAACACGGGGGTCATCAGTGCCCGCGGAGACCGGGGGCCCCACGACAGCGTATCACACGGCAGTCTCAGCCATCTCCTTGCCTGAGTCCTCTGCGTGCTGCTCACACAGATGAAGTCCCCTAGCTGCACGCTTCGCAGCGCTGCTCAGAATCACAGAGCTTTCGTGCTGCAAGAAAGCCCATCGCAACCTAGTCTTCTTCAGTTTCTCTCCAGTTCGCATGTGGAATAAACATAAGACGCTACTAGCCCGCACAGTGAGCTCTGACCTCCCGAAGTGCGTTCTGCAGGACGAAGGTTCGAGCGCCTGGACACCTGGGATCTGCTCCCAGCACCTGGAGCGAACCACAGGACCGTGTAGATGAGAGGAGACTGCCACGCTTGGGAGATGGCTGAGATAAATTCATGGACTCGTGGGAATTTGTTACGCTATTCCTTCCACTTTGTGTATGCTTAAGTTGTCCACAATAAAAAGGTCTTTTTAAAACTGGACTCCAAAGTTAGCTGGCAGGTTGTTACCAGTTTTGCTAGAGGAAAACTAAACAAGTTAAATGCCCCACATAGAGTACTCTTTGAATTTACTGCTACAGATGTGCAACCTATTTATGTGTATTTTTACATTTCTTACACAGGTGTGAACTGCTGGGCGGTAAGATACCTTAGGCCCACCTGGTCGAGC
Organism: Petromus typicus; assembly: GCA_004026965.1. NCBI lineage: Eukaryota > Metazoa > Chordata > Mammalia > Rodentia > Petromuridae > Petromus > Petromus typicus. Next base: position 6,434 of record PVIR01030063.1, read on the forward strand.
TGTCTTTGAACATCAGAATCAGAGAAGGGCAAGGTCGGAATCAATAGCAAATGTGCATCTTGAACACGTGTCCTCAAGATCCTCAAGACAGACTGGGCCATGACCACCACCAGGGGTCTTCAGTTTTCACTTTGGCTTCGCACAGTTGCAGATTTCCTCATTTCATGATAATCACACAGTTCTCCAAACACCAGCATCACGCGTCCACAGATTAGGAGTCAGGCTAGATTCACCCCGAAGGATTTCTGGGTGCCGTTCTTTGCAATTCCAGACCTCTGGGGGCAGAATGTGCAACAGACAGGAAGGGAGTGGGGAATGTTCCCCCTAAGTATGTGCAGTCTCAAAAGGGAGCCTCACAAAGGGATTGGAATCTGTTTTACAAGAAAGAGCGAGAGCACGTGTGCAAGCAGCCGCAGAGTTCACCGGGCAGGCGGACGTGGCGGTGGGCGCAGGCGCAGATCCTGGGTTGACAGCCTAGGCCGGCTCCTTCCCCAGCGCCGGGTGGGGGAGTCAGCCTCTTCACTCTTCTGCTGAGTGCTTGTGCAGGCCTGCAAGGCAGCAGCACAGAGCTCAAAACCGACGAGCGTCCGGTGACTATGGAGGGAAGGAGTGAGGGGAAGGAAAGGGAAAGACAAAATCCGAGAGGTTAACAAACACCTTGTAGGTATTTAAATGCACCAACCATTCCAAACTCAACCACACACCCCTGCCTGCCTATCAGGAGCCCTGAAATTTAAGACTGTTTACACCAAGTGTGGTGCAGAAAATACAGCGGAAATGTCCATAACAACACAAATGAATCTCACTTTTAAAAATTTGAGTGTAAGAGGTCAATCGTGAAAATAATACATTTAACTTTATAAGATTCAAAGTGGTGATTCTTGGGGGAAAGGAAAGTGATAACAATTGAGGATAATCCATAAGGAGTTTTAGGGGTGTTGGCAGAGATCTACAACTTCTTCTGAGCAGTAATTGCATAGAAGTATTTACACTCTGATCACTTACTGATGCATAGGTACAATATGTGCAGTTTTCTAAGTGTATACGTGTGTGTGTGTGTGTGTGTGTGTGTGTGAGCCCTCTGTAGCCACATATCAGTGGATGCAACAAACCAAGAATCAAGAGTAGCTGGCACATACGAAGTAGTTCAGCCACAGTGACTACATCTGCGTGGAGCACACTCTGCCCTGAACAACGCAGAGTAACTACTTACCTGCCCCTCTCTGCACTTGATTCTATAAGTAGTCCAAAGACGATTTGAAGTGTATGGGCAGGTACACATGGGTTACTCACAAACAGCATTTCATGGAAGGCACTGGAGCACCTGCAGATTTGGTATCTACTGGAATTTCTAGAACCAACCCCTCCTGGATACCAGAGGAGAAAAGCAATGTTTTACTTGGTTATATCTGTATTTTTTTTTCATTTTATAAAAAACACATGTTTATAGCCAGATAAGAGAATAACAACGGTTATTGCCCTGTGTGTACTTATCTTCAGAGAAGTTCACCAAGATAAGACATAAACCAAAAGTATTTTCACTGAACAGAAAGAAAAACAGCCATGTACACATGTAGTTGTTGTTGTCCTTGGCGTCGGGGTGGTAGAGGGCTGAGGATCAGGATGGAGGCCCAGACCGGGAGGGTGAGGCGCAGTCACCTCGCAGACTGCAGGGAGTTTCAGGAACGCTTCTGGCTAGTAACTTACAAAGCCCTTACACAGTGCCCAGCCAAAGGTGTGGCTAGAAACGGGGAGGGGCGAGGGGCGGGGCGGGATGACGGCTGTGGGTTCTATAACTAGGGGGAGGAGCAAGGCGGGGGAGGCGGAGTCCTGTCGTCAGGCGAGGGAGCAGACCAGTAGGGGGCGCCGGGTAGCCCCAGGCGGGCCTACAAAGGGCGGCGCAGATCTCTTAGCTCTGCCTTGCGGAGGTCTGCCTCCCAAGGGTCCTAAGAGATCATGGCGTGCCTAACTTTCCCGAGGCACTCACATTGATGGACCTCACCATCAGGAATGAAAGCAGAAGAAGCTGCTTTGGTAAAATTCTCCTAAGGGCCCAAGACTCCTGATTAATGCAGCTTCCTTTCACTCTGAACCGGTCTGAAGAGCACATAGTCATCTGTGGTCTCAAGCACCGCTGTTTCATAGCCATCGAAGGAGAGGCCACTGAATAGCGACACGGAGGAAATCCTAGACACTCTGTGAGATCGCTGATCGTGTGAAGAAGGAGAAGAACTGACCTTATGTTGCTAGGGACGTGCTCTGTACATACCCCATAGGCATTATCTCCAAGGATTGACTCAGTGACTCCTTACAATAGGCAGTGTTTATTGAGGAACTAAGAAGGAGCTTAAGTAATTTGTCCAAGCTTTGCAAACTCCTAAATACCCGGAGCTGGACTCAAATCTGGAATCGTTTTGCTCTAAAAACCCAGTTTTTTCTGCTATGACTGCCATGGCTCTTTACAAAGCCCTAGACTGTTAGTGACCTTAACTGTTGCCGATAAAACCACCTCATAAACCTTGCGCCTTTGTAAATGTCTCAAAGTAACTCTCGGTGATTTTTCAGGAATATTCCTGAACTGTGCTCTGCTGACATTCACGACCTAGAAAGTGGTCCACGACCTTCACTCCTACGAAGAAAAAGAAAAGAAAAGGCAGGGTGGAGGTTTTCTAATTCTCAAGTAATGTTTTATTGCCATGACAGAAGACAGCCGACCGCCCCAGAACGCCTTCCTCGGAGGGGCACCAAGGCCACGTTACTCTCCCGAAACTTCCCTTGCTGCAACTGTTTTATTATTCATATACTTTTAATAGCACGCCAACGATTGCTTTATAGCTTAAGTTAATGCTAAGGACATTGCAAGTAGCTCCCTTTTAAATTTTTAACCAGAACAAAAGTGTACAGAAAGTGAACAGGCTTCCGAAATAATAAGGCCTTGCACCGAGCCGAAACCAAGACTGTGTCACGAGGAGGCTTCAGCTTTTATTTGACCCCTGCTTTGTTTGAGGCCCTTGATAGCTGTAAAAACCTGTCGTGATGACAGCCCAGAAAGTGATGTTTTCTGACTGTGTGGAGACAAAGGAAGCAAATACGCTGGGTTTTGGTTTTATCGAACTAGAAAACCAGCTGGAGAGGGAGGATACCACAGGGCAGCCCTGTGCGCCCACCACAGGTCCACTTCAACCACCAGGGCTGGTACACTGAGCTTAGAAATGGCTAATGGTTCTCTTATATGGAAAGGAAGTGAATTTTGTAAAATATATTGATAATAATACTAACATATTAATAATTGAACCATAAGTCTTTCCCAGGGTCTCATTAGACATACTTCATTGCATACACAATGATGATTTTTTTTCCCCAAATCTAGATGATTGAGTTCCCAAAAACATCTTTCTGGTACAATAGAAAGACATTTTGAAAAGAACAGGTTTAAGGAAATAAAGTCCTGAGTGAATCTTTAATAAACACTTTTCAATTTACCAATACTCCGTGATAAGCCAGCCAACATACTGTAGTCAATAATGACATTTTTATACATATTAAATTAGCAACAATAGCCTTTGTGCAATCAATTCCCATTCCCTATCACTCGACTCCACCGATATTTATTAGGATCTCCTTCCTTCAAGTTTCAAAACAATGCTAATGAATTCCTTATGCTCTTTCAGGTAAACTGCAGTCTGAGAGGGAATTTTCCTGTCTTGAGCTTTCCAGCCAAATACATCTTCCCATTCCAGAGCTGTACTCACCTCCGCTCTCAAAGGCTATCTTCTTTCATCTCAGAAATGCCACAGTTTATTTTTTAATAGCAAACTTTAGGCAATCTGCCTTGATTTATATGTTCCAGCTGAGCAGCTTGACTTTTCTCCTCCCAAGACTGAGAATTATGACTCCAGTGTCAGCCCATGCATTTCCAGCGCTCCTTCCCGCTCCCCTTCCCCCTCCCCTCCCCCTCCCTGGGAACCCAGCTTCCCTCCCCCTCTTTGCCTGCTTTACTGATTCTGATATTCATGTGATATGTCAACCTGGCCATTCTACCCATCATTCAGTTGGACACTGACTCTAACGTCGCTGAAAGTAGGAGGTTATTTTGCAGCCGTGATAACACCTGGAATAAACCAACTTTGGGGACCTCCTCTTGGTCATGTGGGAGGGCCTCCCCCAGCAGACTGAAGGTCCTCAGAGAAAGCCCCATTTCACAGAAGGAAAAACGCGGCCTTCGGACAGCAGAAGGCTCCCTCTCAGCAGGACGCTGTCAGAACCCCAGCTGACACATGAAGTACAGGTAACATTGAAGACCATGGGTACTGTTTTGTTCCTAGGCGTACACAGCACAGTAATAAACTGATAATTAAGTAACACTACTAACACGGTAAACTGTAACAAGAAGCACATGAATGTGGTCTCTCCCGCCCAAAACGCTGCTCACTGGCTGTGGCTTCGGCATGGCACCTCCCAAGGGTCCTGCACGTAAGGGGTGGTCGTCAGAGGCAACTCTAGAAGATGGGGGACCACAGGGGCTGGCGAGAGGCTCTGGTCTCCGGGTCTGAGCCCTGGAAGGGACGCCCCCCCCCCGCCTTCCCCCCGTTCTCTGTTCTGCTGCCCTACTGTGGCAGGCCATCTGGCTGCAGGAAAAGTCTGTCCATGGACTGAACTTTCTGAAGCCAGGAGCCAAGATTAAACTTGCTCCTCTATAAGTTGATTGTATCAGGTTGTTATGGCAACACGGATCCAGCACAGTACTTCTACTAGAGCGTCTTCTCTTTGACAGTGGAATTGCCAGCTTCGCTGCTCTGGGCTCGAGCTCACTGTGAGGCAGAACAGTAGTTCTCCAGAGCTGAGTGCTGTGGCCCACAACAGCTGATCTGCACATCCAGGGCAGTCCCAGAACATGGCAACCCACAGCCAGTGGGAGGCGACGGGACGGCTAGAGCGCTTCATGTTCCTTAGAACCGCATGCAGTTTAACACTGTGGAATCATGTACGTCTAGAACTTACTGTACTTAGAACTGTGCTTTCTGACCATGTCGACTACAAGTAACTGAAACTACAAAGCAAAACCGTGGAGAATGGGAAACTACTGCACAGCACCAACACCTGCCTCAGCTTCAACCTGTCCGCCTCCCCTGCAGACTGCAGACTGCAGCCAGGCAGACCTCCTCATCCCCTGGGCCAGCCCTGGAAGACACGGCTATCTTTCTGCCTCCTCTATTCCTGTCATAGCTAATTCTGGGCATTCTGAGCACAGGATCTGCTTTGCACACGCAGGAGTGTGGCACAAAGGCTGACTCGGCTTCTGACTCAGCCAGGCTGGGCTTGTCATGGTGGCCAAACAGCACAGCCTGCTCCTCTGTCTCTCTGAACAAAGAATGTTGGCTGGGATCCTCCGATGCGCCCCGCTGAACGCGGGCTTTGGCTGGACTGGCACCTTCTAAACAGTGGCACAAGTCGTCTCAGTGCTGCTGCTGTAGGTTCAGTTTGTTCTAGTTGGAAGTCAGCTTGAAGATGGAAGAAATAGTGTTAAATTACAACAATATCTATGTGCATTAAGGTTCCCTTCCCTGAGAGACTGGTCTATAAGGTTTACTACGAACAGTCGAGTTCCCTCTCAGGATCGTGACCAGGAGTCCCTTGTTGTGAGAAAAGGAACAGAAGGAATAAGAGCGGTGCTCCGCTGCCCTTCGCTTGTGCATGTGTGTAGTTGTCTGGTGAGTATAAAATCTACAGTCTGTGGGGAGATCAGATGATAGAATTTAAGAAACTAAACCTCTGATCAGTAGGAAAGTATGTGCAATAAGAAAGAAATAAACTAACCCAGAAATTTCTTTATACTTAAGATTCAAAGACTCCTAGCTAGGTGTGATGGCTCATGCCAATAATCCCAGCACTTGGGAGGCAGAGGCAGGAGGATCTCTGAGTTGGAGGCCAGCCTGGGCTACACAGTGTGTTCAGGGCCAAAGTGAGAACTACAAAGCAAGATCCTATCTAAAAAAAAAAAACAAACAAAAGATTCAAAGGCTCCTCTGAGAAATACCTTTTCTTAAAAATATTAAGTCTTACAGTCAGAGAGAAATTACATAAAAGTTTCCTTACTTCCAGTGGAAGAATGTCTACACATAGTCCAGGTTACCACGCTCGTGGATAGGTGGCTGTCGATGGGAAAAGGCCCGCAGTAACAAGTGCGCTCGTGAGGCAGCTCTGCCCCTCTGTGTCCTACCAGGGTGCAGCCACACGGCCACCAGAGCCCTTCTCGGAAGACCTGCCGATCAGCCCTTCTTGATGCAAAGGTTCCTTGTGGAACTGGCTAAATTGAACGCTGGTGCCCATAACCAACAGAATGAAGAGCAATTTTAGAAATCCCTCTGGTCATTGGTAAGGTCACAATATCACAAAGCAACAGGGCAGAGGTGAATGTCGCATAACTGTCCATCCCCAACCGAAAAGCGAAGCTACGCTAGTGCCCGCCCCTCACTGCTGCTTCCTGTACGTGCAACATCCACATGCACCCACTCCTTACAAGCGGAGCTTCTTGGACATCGTGGATCCACTCCCTAAGGGAGACAGGGATCCAGCAGCCAGTCATGAGCGCCACGCAGCACCGCCCCGAGGCTCGTCATGCCTGGAGGAACAGCTTAGGGACCAGGGACTACCACAGAGGGCCAGAATGAAAACACAGTCTTGCGAGACTCTGGGCTTTCAGCAAGACACAGTCTGTAGAATAATTTACATGATGAGTGAAACATTATGTGTTGCTATATGAACATAAACAAGCTCCTCAATCCCAAGAGGCTGGTGTCTGGTGGAGAAGGCTGGTAAGCACACAGCTGAGATGTGGTGGGGAAATCTGCTCAGCTGAACTCGGGCCGGGCTGGGCATGTACCTCAGGGCAGAGCGGTTCCCCAGCTCAGGCAAGGACCGGAGTTTAACCCTCAGCACAATAAATGAATAATAGCTGGCAGGAATAATTGCACAAAGGTGGGCTAAGGATTTAGCTCAGTGGTTCCGGCGCCTGTCTGGCAAGCGCAAGGGCCCAGGTTAGATCCAGGTAACCACATACCATACTGGGTGTGGAGACTCACCCCAGCAGCAACCAGTACCACATACCACAGTGCCGGGCGTGGTGGCTCACGCCTGTAATCCCAGCACTCGGGAGGCAGAGGCAGGAGGATTGCTGTGATGTGAGTTTGAGGCTGAGCTCAGCGCCAGTCTGAACTCCAAAGCAAGACCTTGTCTCAAAAAAAGGAAAAATAATAATAATTGCACAAAGGGAAATTAAAGTTGAATTTGTGTGGCTCTCCTAGAAACTCTAAAGTTAGGAAGTGTAGGGTATACTGAGAACTCGGGAAATAAAGAAATGGGGAGAAGTTCCATGCAGGAAGAACTGTCCGGGCAAGTTGGCAGTGGGCAGAGGCTCCCGGAAAAAGAAGAGACTTGCCTGGACCGCCGGGCGGAGCTGACCTTGTTTTCCTCAAGTCTGCAGCAAAGGTTCACTGCACACAGCAGCACAGCGCTTGGGCACGAGAACAGGAAAGGGCCGCTCATGCCGCAGCCAGCAAGACGGAGGACTCTTTTTCCTCTAGGACACTAAGTATTAGAAACTGTGGAGGGGGTTGTGTTTGCATATTTACAACTGAGGCCAGAGGACACTGTCACATTCGGGTTTCGCGTGTAAGAACGGTAAAGCAGTACATTTCAAGGCCACAGCGGGAGCACAGAGGAAGAAAACGCCTGCGCGCTCTAACACTGAGAGGGCGGTGAGCCGGACATCCCTTCTTCTCCCACGCCCTCTTATTAGCTCCTACTGGTCCCTCTGGCACACAGACATTATGGGGTTCATCCAAAGGTTGCCCCTTTGGATGTTCTCACCCTTCTAGGCAGGTTTAGGTACTTGTCTCGGGCAGCACAGGCTGCTGTGAGTAATTACAAGAGGCCACAGGGCTAACCCGGGTAAATTCATTGCTTCCATCTGGAAGCTGAGAAGTCCCGGATGAAGGTCCCAGCACCTCTCCGAGCTGGTGAGGAACTTCTTCCTGCTCCGTTCACAGCGCTTTCTTCTCTGTCCTCCCAGGCAGGAGGCGTGAGGCACTGGCGGACTCGCCCTGAGAGAACACAAATACCACTCATGAGGATCCCACACTCACAACCTCATCCGCTGCCTACAGTGCTACGTCCCCCTCTGTCACACCGGAGGTCGTGGAACCCAACAAGCAGATCCGGGCAGACGCGCCGACCAATCCAGCGCTTCCCTGCACTCTCGGTGCTTACCTCAGTGGACCCTAACATCCAGCAACAAATGGACGCCGCTGTCAGCCTCTCCACTGGACAGAAGCACAGGGGGACAAAGGGTTCAGTGGAGGGAAAGTGGAAGAAAAGAAAGAGAAGCTGGCAAAGGACAAGCCTGAAAAAGAAAATATAATAAAGAAGAGAAGACTAATTCCTCTCACGTATTTTTTGCTACAAAGAATTTTTTAAAACATAAATGTAATAAAACTACACTCAAAGTCAAAATAATAAGTAAAGAAAAAAGTTGTACAAATAGAACAGGGACAAAAACAACATTGCAGAAATAATAAAATAAGAATGATGAGACAAAGAGAACAATCAAAATCAAAACATAAAACTTTGAGTTCATCATAGAATATGAAAATTTTTTTAACTTAAAGAAAATACAATACTGTATGTGAAACAGAAAAAGAGTACAAAACAAAATGGAAGAAAATCCCCAGAGCACAAATGAAGAACTGCACTTGGAGCAAATGGAGACTGTGCTGCTCAGCTTTCGGTTGCTGCAACAAAATACCTGAGACTGTCAGCTTTTAGGAGGAAAGGTTGGTGTGGCTCATGGCCTCAGGAATTTCAGTCCATAGAAGAGGAGATCCTGGAACAATGCCCCAAAGGACAGTTTCATGATGTGACACAACACAGGTGTTTTAACATCTGGAGGTGGAGGAGATACTCCTGAGGGGAGACACTGCAGCGTGTGCCACCTCCCAGGACCAGTAACGGTGGTGGGAGGCCGAGGGCAATGCCCACCCAGCTCTGAAAGAGTCAGTCTCCCCAGAATGAGTCCCGAGACGGGCCACTGCCACCGGAAGAATGCAGACAAAATGAGGCTGTGCACACACTGCCGGGGGAGGAGAGAGAAGCATAAAATACAATCAGTCACAGACCTATGGAAAAGCTGTGTGATTTAAACTGATTTTAAAGCGACACAACACTTGATAGAAAGTGCAACCTGGAGGCCTCACGACAAGATAAACTACCTGGTCCCGTGGGAACCACGAGGACAGCACCCGTGTGCAGAACCCGAGGGGCTCAGGGCGGCCCCGCGGTGGGATGCTTTCCTGACGGGCACAAAGCCCTGTGTTCCCCTCCAGTGCCAGAGAGAAAAGAGAACAAGTTTCATTAGCAGGCAATGAAATGCAGCTCATTCTTTTAAAAAGTGGAATAAGGAAACACTGATAAAAGACCCATACGTAAGGATAAGCCATCTGTTTAAATATCTGAAACCAAAGGACTCGCGTCATTGCGGTTATAGAAGACAATGTGAATACTCAGCCAACAACATTCAAAAATAATCAAGTGGTAAGGAGCCCAAGGAGTGGAAGCACTCGTATTTCCTCTCTTGCAGCAGCAAGAAATCAACGGCCCCGTCCAAAACTCATACTGGAACGCACAAAGGCAGGAGATCTTCAAGCTTTTCATCATCGTTTTCCCTTATAATTTCCAAGGAATATTTTAGGAGCTGTAATCGCTGTGGTGGCGAAGCGGGCCTGAAGCTCGCGGCTCTGTATTCTCCTTTCAGTCCATTGTCTTCTGTTAAATTGAAGGAAAATTGAATTTGAAATATTTCTAAATATAGCCATCATTTTTATAAAAGTACTTTCATCTATATTAAATTACTTCTCTCTCTTTTCCTCTTTGATTATATCCACAAAGATATGAGAGAGGGAAAAAAAGATTTGAAATGATCTGCTCCTCACAGTAGCAAGGGTTGTTTCAGATCAGGTGCTGGCAGACCGCAGCCCCTGGGCAACCTGGCGCTCGAGAGTTTTACTGCCCGTGTCAGCACCTGTTGTGCACAACCATTTGCACATCGCAACTGCAAGTTCAGTTGTTGTGACACAGACACTAGCTGACGGGGCCAAAATATTTACTCTCCCTGCATTTACAACAGACTTTTCTCACCCCTGCATGGAGAAGCCAAGATTTGGTGGACGGGGTGTTTGCTTGTGGTGTGGTTCTTTCCCCTCCACCGTGGACTGCATTTGCATAGCATTCTTAATGCGCACTGTACATTTTAATAAAGCAGTGGAGCCACTTTTGGACTTGAGTAAAGATCACCTCCCACTGGAAATCAAGACACCCATACACCAGAAACAGGCTGTCGCTTTTCCGTGGACACAGTACTGGACGCCCAGGACCTGAGGGAGCGAGTCTGACTTTGACTCAGTTTCATGGCCCCAAGGTGGAAACATCATGGCAGAAGGGGCTGGCCAAGGAAAGCTGCTCAACCCACATTGGCCAGAAAGCAGAGGAGAAGGGAACCCCCCCACACACGAGCGCAGTGACCACCCCATCCGGTCAGACCTCAGGTCATAACTGCACACTCCACTCTGAACCCATCTCCGGATTCATCCCGGTGAGCGCAGCGGCCCCTGACCCCAGCACCTTCTAAAAAGCCACCTCTGCGGGCTGAAGATATAGCTCAGTGATTCTAGTGCCTGCTTTGCAAGTGTAAGGTCTCAAGTTTGATCCCTAGTCACCACACACAACAACGCCAGGCGTGGTGACTCACACCCACCCACAACCAGTACCACATACCACAGTGCCGGGCGTGGTGGCTCACACTTGTATCCCAGCACTAAGGGGCAGAGGCAGGAGGGTTGCTATGAGTTCATGACTGAGCTCAAGGCCAGCCTGAGCTACAAAGCGAGACCTTGTCTCAAAACAAATAAACAAAAAATACAAAAGCCACCTGTGAGACAGGCCTTGGGGAGCAGGTGAGACCTAAACTGTGAGCCGGGCAGTTGAGCCAAATGACATCCTACCTCATCTCAAGCTTCGGTCTCTTGACAAGCAGTGCCCTGCCATTGGACAGGCTGGCATTTTTGTCAAGAAGACTTAAAACAAAGAGAGCTGGAGTCCATAGAACTCTCTGCCAGGCAGCCAGGTGCCGCCTGGAGAAGCCAGTTCACCACTGTTTGGCGAACAGCTTGAGGGCACTGTCAGACAGCAGGACGGTGTGGAGGGAAGGCAGGCAAAGGGAAGGAGAAGATGACTCCATTTAGCATGTGCCAAAGTTACAACCTTTAGTAAATATCCTATAACTCATTAAAAACTCCTCCCTGACTGAAACTAAAATAGAAGTTCTCCAAGACTCAGCAACAAAGAAACACTAACGTGTTCTGCTTCTGTGTTTAAAACATGTCTCACCCGCACACTGCTTTTCCTGGGCCTAAGAAGGCCTTTTGCAAGGACTCGAATTACTAAACTTTGCAGCATCTGTGCAACCCAGTGAAGGCCCGTCGGAGTCTGACATCTCCTCTGTCCACGTGCCAGAGGGCTTGTCACGCTGAAACCCACGAGGGACAGGAATCCGGCCACGTGTGCCCCACGGTGAGCCCTGCCCTCCAGGCCTCGGGCCACCTGCTCCTTTCCACTGTCTGACCAGGAAAACCTGGATGACACCGTGAGTGGCCGAGTGGCCTGGTGTGTGGCGGCCAACCACGCCGCTCCACACGGCCCTGCCCCGCACACGTCGTTAACTCACTATGGAGCACTCCGAGGGCGTGGGAATCTAAGTCCACAGAAGTGGAATGGCAGCACTAGAAGCAGGACGGACTCGGCCCCATGAATCAAGAGTTTTCATGATTCGAGCTGTTTTCTATCTTAAAATAATTAATAATTTTGATTTTCTTTCCTTGTTGAATAAATGTGCTTATTCCAAGAACCGTAAACCTCTCCAAGTCCAATAGGAATCAGGATAAAAAGGCTTCCAACAGAAACCTTCTGCTTCCTTTCCCATTAGAAATCAACTTTGATTTTGAGAGCAAGGAAAAAAATAAGAGTAGCAGAGCTGTTTTTTACTTAAAAGCACTTAACTGATCCACAAATTATACTGAAACACAGAGAACAACAACAGGTTTTCTTTATACATGTCAGGTGTCTTAACACCATCAAAAAGGTTAAAATCAGGGCCGGGGATTTAGCTCAGTGGTTCCCGCGCCTGTCTCGCAAGCGCAAGGACCTGGGTTCAGTCCCCGGTAACCACATACAATACTGGGCGTGGAGACTCACCTCAGCAGCAACCAGTACCACATACCACAGTGCCGGGCGTGGTGGCTCACGCCTGTCATCCCAGCACTCGGGAGGCAGAGGCAGGAGGATTGTGATGTGAGTTTGAGGCTGAGCTCAGGGCCAGCCTGAACCACAAAATGAGACCCCATCTTGGAAAAAAAAGTCTAAAATCAGTTTAACAGGTAAGTATTGAATTTATCGCACATGCAGCACAAATTGAAATTGTCTGAAAATGCTTGTGATGTTTTGTCATGAATCAAAAAGCTACGTCCTGGAGGTTTTACAAATTTTGCTGAACTACTATGATTCCTCCCTCTTTTAGGATCAGTCATGGAGATGTTCAGCAAAATCTGAGGTATTCTAAATGCGTACAACACCCTCCGTCTGCATCCACCCCGTCATGTATCCCAACCCAGAGCGTTCTTCTGGGAGTTAAGGAGAAAGCAAATAACCCCACCACAAGGCAGTTCATCTTACACCCATTTCCAGAGGACGCCCCTGACTCACCCAAGGGCCGAGGCTCTGACCCTGGCGTACTCTCCCAGCAGTGCTCGGCCAGGACGTTGCCAGCAGTATGAGACCAACCAGCGTGCATCTCCAGACCAGAAATCCACCCCGCTGCTGAAACCCAGACATTCTGTTTAATTAATCACTGAAATCAAGCTGAAATACCCCAAAGAGAAAAGAATCAATGGAGAGTCTGAGGGTTTCAGAAATTCTAAATTTGATTTTGCACGGTCTGGACATTTGTAGTTAGAGGCTGCCATGGCATGAATACACGTACCCCTCCAAAATGGACCTATTAAAACCCAGAACCTAATGCCACAGAGTGGAGAATCAGCCTGCTGGGGAGTGGTGCGCGACAGCCCCTGGATTCCTCTCCTCTGAGAAGCGTACCACCGGGCCGGAAGGATACCGACGCGCTATGTTGGTCCTGCTGCCTCGGGCTGTGACTTCCGGGCAGGTCTACCTCATTTCTGCTCTGGATCTGCGAGCGTGTCCCCAATTCCGGGGTCCCAGCCCTTCCTCCTAGGGAGAGACTTCCGGGGTCTCTGCGTAACATCCGGGTCTGCTCTGGCTCGGCTCTGCCCGGCCCTAGGGCTCCGTCCTGCGCACTTCACAGGCCGCTCAGCGCATCTGCACCCTGCAGGAAACCCAACAGCTCCAGCTCCGGAACCTCCCTTCACCGCCTCTGTCTGCGCTGCAACCTTCAGCTCAGTACTCTCCGCCTCTGTCTTGTTTGCCCATCCAGTGGCACAGCCGCTCTCGGTCTCGGTATGGGAAACAAAGACAGCACGAAAAGGAGGCGGGCCCCGCCCTCCGAGTCCCTGCTTTGCGGACACTGCCAGTGAGTCTGCTGTCCAGAGCCTAGGAGAGAAGTCCAAGGCTTCCCACTGGGCACTGTCCGCTGTTGTATTTTGGTTTGGTTTTGGGTGCAGTTCTGAGGACTGAGCTTATTCTCGGTCCTTTTTACTTTTTATTTGGGGACTGGTCTTGCTAAATCACTAAGTTACTCAGGGTGGCCTTGGATTTATGATCCTCTCCCCTCAGCCCCCCAAGGCGCCGGCATTACAGGTCCAGGCCACCAAGTCCAGCTATTCAGCCAGCTTGCTGGCTACTAAATGCGGCAGAAAAATAAACCTGTTAGTCTGCCTTGACAAGAACAGAGTCCTGTGTATTCTAACACTGCAGTAAGTCCCGTCGTTCCGAGGATAACACTGAGCTCCAGCTCAGAGTCACCCGCGCCCCGTCTGAAGCCCGTCCCGGCTGGGCCCCGAAGCCGCTGGTCTCTGCAGCTCCCACGGGCTGCGGTGCCCTGGGCTCCCCTCGCCCCTGGGAAAACAAGCGCAGCGGTCTGAGCGCCGCTGTCCCCCAGCCCTAGCGCACTCCGTGACGC